>JACXGJ010006391.1:0-30000 GCA_016801105.1 Esox niger | reverse complement strand
GCTTGGGACAAAGTCTGATAACACTTTCGGCCTCCTCCATCGTTCCCATCCCTCCCCAGGGCGGATCCCCCGTTCAATGCCACCTACCAGAAGCCACCTGCTGCCCCTCAGTCAGGCCGCTCCAGATGTCATCCACGAACGACAAGAGCAAGATGGCCTGTTTCTGGAAGTCTGTCAGCTGCTTCCACCAGTTGTGCCAGTATGTCATGTCCTGCGACGCCTAGCAACCAAATACAGATGAGTCATGTGACATGGCCGCACATTTCTATTGGCCCCTTCGGTAGAATTCATGGTGTTCATAAATGAATGTATACTGTCATGCAGAAAGGGGCCCTATTGCTCACTTGGATTTCACTTGCCGTTTAAAAAAAGCTCATGTAGAAGTGGTGAAAGTCACACAGGTATGCAGCGACTAAAAGGAGATCTCTGTTACACTCACTCGGCCGTTTGTCTCGTCCGTGGCTGTTTGCACGCGTGACTTCAAGGACTCGTACTGCAAGATGGCTGCCGCGCCAAAGGAGCACCCTGTAAACTAACAGGGAGTCAGAGAAGACCTCAATCATTTTATGGGTGTCTGCTCACTGTGCAGCTATATTCACATGGATAGATGTTTACCATCTGACATTGTTACGGGCCAATATGCTCCTAATGTTTGATATGAACACAAAGTTCTTTTGAACGGTGACTTCCAAAATGATTTAATTTTTTATGGGAAAAAGCTGTGATGCTAGGACCTACCCCTATTGTAAATATGAAGGGCTTGAACAACTTCCCCGTGCGCCTGGGGGAGGCGTTAGGGTGTGGGTTCCCCGTCGGTGGGCGTGCCGCCTTCTGAAGCTCCACTGCATCGCGAGCCTCAGAGGGGGGAGGTACTTGTTCTTTTGTGGTGCCGCTGTCCCTCTTACGCGTCTCCGGTTTCCTCGCTTCCTTCCTAAAACCACATTTCTGCTGGGGGTGGAGGGTCAACCTACGAAAAAGCTTGTTAAACCAAAGTTTGAAACGGATCCGAAAATATTCACCAATTATGTGTGGCTGTTTTCATAATCTTGAATGTCATTGTTTTAAGTTATAAACGTCTCACTCTGCAGCAGATATAATTGTAAAATACAGAATTTTACAATGAATGTATTCATGAAAAACAGCCGACCTACACCAACATTGTCACGGTTTATTTTACAAGCAACATTGTAACATGCCGATGCCAAATAAATACATTTATTTAATGAAAATGACTTTCCTTGTCAATCTAAGAAAATGCTCCGGCCTAGAAATATATAATATTGACAAATCTGCAGTGGTAGCGATTGTCAACAATGACTTAAATAAGTTATGTAAAGACAGTTAATTTAGGACAATCAATGTTGAGGTAATGTGTGATACAGCGCTGTTGTTTACAACAATACAGCAACCTGAATATATTGCGCACCCATGTCTCCATCGCTCACCTGCAACCCCGCGTTACAGTGGAGACAGAATTGATCAATTCTGTTCTGGTCAATTTCACAAAGCATCCCATCCACGCCATGTTCATGAACCTCAAACGCAGCGTCCTGAGACGGTTCACTACCGGGTCAGGACAGCGATCCTACGCTTACCGAGGAAATTCCGGTCGTCTTGTCATGAATTCTAGATCATCTTGATTGTAGGTGCTGAGTTGGTACCCAAACAAACCCAGCTAAACCGTACCGTATAATTCTTTCGTTGAAGGTAGGTATTAGGCTGTGTAATCTCTGAGCATTCCCATCAAAACATTGCAAAACGGGCAAACTAAAGAAAAGCAGTCGATTTACGGGATTTATATTTTACTGCCCCCTAGTGGGGCATATATATTTGAGCAGTCGCAAATCTGGCTGAGGTCCAGCGGGTATGTGAAAGTATGGTAGTTGACAGAGATAGAGGACAGAGAAGTGCGGGAGGGGAAGAGAGAGGGACATGTTTGGGAAAGTTCCATAGGCTTTATTTTATAGGTCCACCCGGAGAGTAGTTGTCTCCACAGAACCAGGCGAGGCCTATTGACCGACCTGAGGTTGATTATTGGCAATTGGAGCGGCTCCAGAAAGTTTACACTAAGCTTGCCAAAAATCCCAGAAATAGGTAGGCTGAAGTAGGCAGGGTTTGGGTCCAGCTGCAGTGCAGTCTTTGAAAAGGAAATAGTGACACACTTCACATACTGTACACACACCAACTGTACATTACCTCATTTCGCTCCACTTCATTAATAGATTTGGGGGGGGTATTGAGTTGATTTATTGAGTGAGAGAATCCCGGGAGATGAGCTAGTTTTGGATCATTTATATTTTGGGAAAACAAACGGGAGATTTACAGAGGCATGGGAGAAAAGCTTTAGGATGGAAAGTGGGAGAGAGAGAGACAAAAAACAGAGAGGGTAAAACAGCCAGAGAGGGCGAGTGAGTATCAAGGACACGCCGTCAAGTTGGATAATGCCCTCCAGCTCTAGGTCTAAAAAAAGAGGAAAGACGATTGGGCGGGGGACATGGAGGGTGGAGGATAAAATAAAACAGTTAGGTGGAGGGGATTGTGGTGAAGAAATGACCAATGAGAAATGAGAAGAAAAAACACAGGGGAGGAAGACGCATAAATATTTGAGAACCGTCAAAAGTAGTCAGGAAAAAGCAGTTGGTGCTTTAAGCTCTTTTAAGCATGCATGGACTAGTCTGCTCTATGCTACAATATTGCAACAACGATAAAAACAGGCACAAATGCACGCACGCACACACACACAAACAGTTTCACTCTCTCCCCTTGTGGTGGACGAGTCCGTAGAGGACTCTGGATTCCTCCATGATCGATACAGCGCATTTTTCTCAGCAGTGGTCTGGTGTCGTCTTTCAGGTTCTCCTATCGATCTGGCAGGAACGGACGCCAGGCTGGGTCCTGTGCTCATCTCGTGCCCACATGCGGGAGGCAATGGCATCTGTCACGTGACAGGAAGCGTCCCGTCTGGGTGGGTTTCGTTTGGGTAACGGGGTGAACCTCGTCTTGGGTCTTTCTTTTCGTTTTTATGTTTTAGTAACAAATCCCTCACACCTGGGTAGAGGCGGCCGCAGGTGTGCTAAAGTGAACTGCGCTTCTTTGGGTGTCCAGCTGGCGGGAAAGCAGGCCGTTTGGCGAGACCACCACCACGCAATTCCCTCTGTAGCCTGGGTACTTTCCCTGTAGTCTTTCTTGATAATGAGCGAGACGCGATTCCGATAAGATTGCGAGTTTAAGTTGTTTGCGGGATTTGGTGATAGCTGTTGTAACCTGTAGAGTTTTAAGACAAACAGCAGTGTGTATCCCGGTCCTAGAAACATTTTCCTGTGAAGTTCCTGTATAAGAGCCTTTGCTAAATGACTATTTGCAAAATGGCTATTTGGATTTTTTTGTTTTGAATCGGACTACTTTCCCCTTATCTTTAACCAGTCCAAATACTGAACTAATAGCTTTAATGCGAATGCATATATTTACGTGTTCATTATATATAAATATACTGCGGTATATAGCGGGTGTGCAAGACTGTATGTCCTGTTGAATTTGATTAGGCCTTTGGCATCTATTTCAGCAGAGTCTAGAAACCGCCATATATTTATACCTCCAGGAAACCCAATCTGTTATCATATTGTCCTAACAGTGCTGACTATGGCTTCTCAGACATTGATCAATGAGCCCGTTAGATAATACCTCAAAGTTAAAATTTTCTTAAATTACTGTGTAAATAAAGGTATTGAGTGATGGTCAATGTTTGTGGCTACTTTGAAAGACATTAAAATTCGAATTGGGTGCCAAACTGCTCTTGTTGCTTAGCCTGTCATGGTAAAGATGTGTTATAAGTGGTTGCTCCCCAGGCTACCTTAAGATAAATGCACTGACTGTGAGTTGTTCTGCGTAAGAGTGTACGCTTGGTTTCCAAAATGTCGATAAATATTTGGGCAGAGGTTGGAAAGGCAGATCGAAGCAAGAATAGATAAACGATAAAAATGTCTGACATACTACGGTTACGTTTGCTACTACAGATAATAAAAAACTGTGGTTCTTTAACAAAATGCGCGACTGGCTAACAGTTGAGTCTTTAATTTCAGTGATATCACTCAATACACTTGAGTAATATGGCTCATAGGCCTGGGGCAATGTTATCGATCCCCATTCATCAAATATTAATATCATTCTGCAAAACAACCTCTTTTGCTGGGCTATTAATGGACTCATATTGTCATACACATGTCATCTGCCACTCAAGATGTACTGCGTATAGAGAAGTTAACTGCACGTCACAGTCATGCTAACAGATGACCGCAGTCTTCTGACGGATCACAGAAATTATGAATGACCAATAAAGTTCAGGTGCAGATCAACAGGGGACATGGCTCTGGTGATAGGTCAACAAGACATGATATTTCAGGCTTACTGTAATTATATAGATTGGTGATTTTAACCGGTAAAAATAAAATTTTAAATGTGAAAAAATAACATGACTAATCACAAAGTCCTCTTTGACAAAACACCATAAACAAGGACGTGCAGAAATATAGGGTAGTAGGGGTAATTTGCCCCCCGGGGCCCCCATGTAATTAACATAGATCCCACCAGGTGGGGTCACAATTTTTGACTGAACACTTTCCCTGGCTGCCACTGATGTTGCTGTTTGGTAAAAATGTTAACTTAGAAAATATGTTCTCTGTGTCTTCACAACTTTTGGACATATTTCCGTAAAAACATTCTGACGTATGTTGAACAATTTTTTGAAAGATTTCCAGATGTTTCAATTCAGTTCGATCTACATTTTTTATGCACATGTAGTAAAGCCTTTAGATAAAGAATCCACTAGTTTTGAAAATGCTGAATACCTATTTAAATAAAGTTGTAATGTTGGATAAGTGTTTTCGGGGTAACTGGCCCCCAGGGGCTAATTACCCCCTTTACAGTTTTACATGTCCTTTGTACAAGCTCAGTTTGTGCTTGCTAACTGTTATTTGTATTGAGGTAACTAGCCCCCCTGTTAACCCAGTACAAAAGTACAAAAATGTTCCCCAACAACATTACAATTGTTGTGTCTGCAAATAGACAATGTTTTTTGGGGGTTACCCCATCTTTCCCTACAATATTACACTGTTCATGTTTATTTTAAACCATTCGACTGAATAGAAGTGCCACGTAAAAACAGCTGTTTTCTTGGCATTCTCTGTCATTGTTACATTTAAATATGGTGACGTTTCCGGTGGCTGCTGGAACCACTGATGCAATGATTTTGGATCAAGATGAAAGACGAGATGTGCATTATTACATCTGCCCACAAAGCAGCTGAGCATTGAGTCATGGTGACCCCAAATATCACCTCTGTAAACCAACTCCGGGCAGAGAAAGAGCAGTGTGCAACGTCAAAGTCTCTACATTGGTTCAAAGTTACTGGATCAAAGCTAATTATTTATTTGTATTGTTTAAGACGCTGTGTCTGAAAAGCTCTAGTTCATCTTTATCGCCTGAACCCCAAAGCGACCGGCATGCATTTTTTGAAATCCTCTAGTCTAAATATAATTGAAGTTCGCTGGACTTTAGCATAGTACGTTTTTATGTTGGCTCATCTGAAGTCGCACTGGCGCGTTCTTATACATCTCCTTCCTAATGCCAGGTAATTGGCTAATAACATTCTCATTTACAACAACGGGTTAACTACTTTGTTCTGGCACGGAACAATATTTTACAGCTTGGTGACTTTGGGATTCATCCAATTCTCAAAACGCTAGACTAGACGCTAAACGCCCCGTCGACAAAAATAATTACTTAAACGTAGGTCAGAATTGGAAATCGTTACCTTTCTTACGCACCCCCATCCCTCCCAGCCTCCGAGACACAGTGTGAGTAATGTCAGAGAAGCAGTGTCAGAAAGTATCAACAGCACAACCGCGACCCATGAACAATTAGGCTCAAGTGCCTTGCTCAAGGGCTCATCGACAGATTCGCTCACATTGACGTCAGGCTTTGTGGTCACTGGCACAAATGACTAACCAACGCAACTTAGACGACAGTCATGTGCTAGCAATGTGACAATTGCACAAGATAATATATGTTTTATTTGTGTTTCCGTAATACCCGACTGTTTCAGCAGAGCTGCAGTAGCCTATACACCATGGAACATCTGACAACAGTGAGTGGACAGAGTGCACAGGCTACTATTCCAGCCTGCACCAAAATATACCTACTCCGCTCGGCTCCTGTCACTGCCTCTCTCGCCCCATTCTCTCGTTCTCTCTCTCACACACACATACAAGCGCACACACACACAGACACACACAAACGCACACACCTGAACCCCCGCCCCTTTCGGTAATAAAACTCAAGCACAACACAGACACGCAAAAACAGCTTCCGCGTTTACAGCGCTTCTTAACGGTTCTCACCCACTTATCGGTCTCACTTCGGCTAAGCGTCCCCTCCGCTGCTGCCCACCCCCATCCGAAAAGGAGGAAAGCAGGCGCTACCAGAACACGCACATTCATCATATCGAAGCTCACCTTCACAACTTCTTCGCGGAACAGCTTACACGCAGCGGAACATGAGCGATAAAGATAAAAACGCGGGTAAGAAACTTTTGTAGTTATATTAGTGTCTTTCAGACTAACGAAGTGCCGTGGGTGCAGGCTATCGAAGCGCGTGTCAGTGTGTGTGTGAGAGAGTGTGGATCTAGAAGCGAGAAGCTTCTGCGAGTGCACTGCGGGTAGCCAAAGCCCACAAAAATCCACAACTACCACTTTTCTGTAATTTTATGTCCATTGCTGTGGGAGCTTAGCGGGCATTATCGGCTATATTGCAGCATAACCTTCCTAGTTAATGCCACGGAAGCTGTGCGTCCAGTGAACATAGGCTACCACCGACAGTTTCTTGGTGCAGCGCTTGTTGGCCAATGAAACCGGGATAAGGAGGAACAAGCGTGCCGGTGGCCTGCCTCACCCAGTAAATGATGCACTGTGACGCTATCGCGTACGGGATGTTAGGGTTCTTGTGATCATGCGATCTCCGAAATCAACAATAAATAACTATGTTAAAATGTGGCTTCTCAGTCCAGTCAAATCTTTTTTTTACATTTTAAAACGTTGCTATTTCACGGTTTTGTTGCGGCAAAGGATTATTGCATTTCTGTCTACCTTCAGTGCTTTGTCATGTCAGGTGGTGAGAAAAAGTGCAAGCCGATCACTTTTTCGGCGCGAGATTAATGGGCTCTTCCACGTGTCTCGGGCGCCGGGATCACATCAGCATACGCGCAGTGGCGGGACTATTCTTGGTGGAATAGGTGCCAGGTGGAATAGATGCCAGGCGTGGCAACGTGTCCGAAAGCGGATAGTTCACTGAGTTCCCGAGATTGTCAGTTTAGGGATCGATTGAAATCGATTTTTATGATGCCGATGATTTTTACAATCCACGTTTCTTTAAATTTTTCTCTATATTGAGTGTTCACTTGTTGCCAAGATTGTAATTTGTGTTTGAGAATATGGATTTGGATATGTGGTGCACAGTTATTTGTTTTGTTGTTCGTTTTTTGTGTGGGTTAATTCTAGTTGCCTCAAGTTTTCAGGGCAAGTCTGCATTAAATGGCCTGGTGATATTTTAGCTACATTTTGTGCAATTATCATTCATGCTTACCAGTCACCTTGCTTTTTTTACATGTAACTCAAAAAGCAGTGACCTACACTTTATGTGTATTATTTTGGGACCACTTAAGTTGTGCTTTAGTTACTAAACAGTATTTAAGTAACATTGAAACCAGTGGTCTGTTCAGTGAACAACATAAGTGTAAGTAAACTGCTTTTTTGGCCCAACAGTACATACAGCTTCATATATATATATTAATATATATTAATAAACATTACCCTAATGCATTATCATTATAGTCTAACCTTGAATCTTACTAGGTGTGTACTTTATGTAGTATGTACCTATGGTTTGTATGAATTTACACATGTCATGTAATAATGACAACCTGTGACTGGACCCTAAAACAGTTAATGCACAGTTTTAACACACCAAGTCTGTTTTTCCCATACAGGACACGACAGTCAACCTGTATTATGTCACAGCCAAATAACAACAGATGATTCCTGACTCAGTTACTCCTGAAACCCAACTGTTTCCAGTTATAAACCCAGTCCATCCATTTATATAGTATACATCCATTAATATAGTATTCATCTTGATTTATAGACTGATCTTACTTACTATTCTTGGCTCAGAGAGGCTGAGTGTTCTGTGCGTTTGTGGTTGGATGGTGACCGTGTCAGTAGCTTTGTTGAACTTCACCACAAGAACTCAAACACACACACACACCCACACACCACACACAAACACATAAATACAGACGTAAACAAAACACACACAAACACACACACACACACACACACACACACAGCCATAGGTCAATATTAGGATGTTCTGTTCTCTGTCACTGCTACACATTTCATTAGTGTTGCTATACTACCTTTTGCCGACCTAGGCATCTTTTCTGTTTACCCCTGGTTTTCTTATGAAGGAGTGTGAACTTCTTAAACAGTCATGCATGCCTGATCATATATCATATCCTGCTCCTGTACCTCGCTCCACTCATCTTTCAAAAGCCGCCATTTCTGTCATGCCTAAGTTGTCTTAATCTTTCATCTTCTCTTCTACCACACGCTTAAAGGGTGACTTCACCCAATTTTTACATGTGCATTTATTTTCTATTTCCGTTAACCACTTTTTCTAAAATATGCTTTGTCTCTCGACAAACACAGGGACAAACATAGAGTGAAAAAAGGTCTGATGGTAAAATCATGACATTGACTTGGATAATCTCACATGCCCTCAACCCCTTCTCTGTCAGTGATATGTGACATATCGTTTCAACATGATGTGCAGACTTCTGCAATCTCAAAAGAAATTAACTAACTGGAATGTGTTCACAGTATGTTACAGTGGACTCACAGACTTTACCCGCGTAGAAAACAATACCCGCTATAACACAGCAAAACAAAGGGGAAATTAACAATGGAAATACAATTTCCTTTTTGTGGTTTGCGTCCCATCGCAATCATTAGAAACACAGATTTTTATCATTTGGTGCAGATTCACTTCTTGCGCATTCAATCTCATCCTTCATGTTTATAGATGTGTTTTCCATTAGACCGTCCATTGGCACTCTCATGGCACACTAAATCTTTTTTTTATAGCCATGCTTCTGTGATTTTCAGCGCCGGGTGCCTGGCATAGTGGTCTGCCATGTCAGACACCTGGTAGCTTCGCATTTCCTGTCCTTTTGTTTTGGTTCACATGTCTGTCATTCATTAGCTCCGATCCAAGGTGTTATGTTTGAGCTCAGCGTCAGTTGAAAGCACACCCTGGACCAGAGCAACATGCTGGCTAAGGGAATCTCTGTTATCTCCCCGGGCAAAGATAACTGATCAATGTCAACATTTTGATTGATACTTGACTTGAGCTGTCAACAAACCTAACAAATGGTAATTTGCTGTTAAAATCGGCATTAAAATGAGACAAGACTGTCAATCAATCTGGGTAAATTTAACCAAACAGCAAGGTTGACAGACCTTGATGATGTTGATAAATGAAGTGTTAGCTGTAGGTTGACCAATCTTGAGCCGTATTGGTGTAATTTCTGCTAATGTTTTCTTCCCTCAGCACCTGCTCATGTTTATTAAGGCCTTTGATAATTGATTTCTCATCATCATCATCAATGCATTTCCATAAACTTGCTACATCCAAATGCTTTATGTAGCTCCTGAGTTCCGGCTATGATTGCTGACGGATCTTTCGTCTGCGAGGAGTTTTACAGGAAGGGAGTTGATGTATGGTGGGTGTGGCTTTGGAGTTGATTTTTGGCATAGAAGATACCCAAGTCTGCTGTACAACACAGACGATCCCGGGACCCAGGTGACCGTTGCCATAGCAGTAGGCTGGAAGTCTGTTGCCACCGTAGTTTCGTGGCACCAGCGGGAGTATTCCAGAGCGGTCCTTCGCAGGGGTGGATTATTCCCAAAGTCGATGTTGAAGACATTGTTTGTTTATGGCTGCACTGTGGCTTCTCAGTAAACAGAACAACTACGAAACCTGTGTGTAACTGAATAGTTTCTTCCCCCCCCTCACAGTTCAGCATAGTGTTTGTGTGGAAGTCTCAGCCTTCAGGCTTCTTGCTTCTTTCTTCCCGTGTAGGCCTCTTCTCCTCTTCTCACCTGAGACAGCTGCTGGGCACTGTCATGTTGGATTCCGATTTCGCTGCTGCTGCCGGTATTGAAATATCTGACCGATACTTGCTTGTTGTTTACTTTAGCACGATCTTGACCCTTTAACTCCTGTGACAAAGTCACCACAATTGCGTAGCAGCCTAATGCTTGTGGCTAGCTGGTGTCGCGGAGCTGCTGCATGGTCTTGGCGGTTGATGTGTCTGTAAACTGTGAGGTAAGTTCTGGCAACTGTACAGGTCCCAAAATTACCACTACGAATCAAATTTGTATGCAAGAGTGTTAAAAAATGAGAGAAAAGCGCAATGAGGGTCTGCGCTCGGGCTTGAATGAATGGTGGCCGGGGCGTGAGAGAACATGTCTATAGAGTTCAACAGGTCCACACGCTTGGAAAAACCACGGAGGCTGAGATGCAAATATGTACTTGGTAAAGGTGCCGATATGGAGTTTAAAAAGTGCTGAAAAAACATAACAGCACACAACAATGCCACGATTGTGGTATATGCTATTGCATTTGGGCGTCCTTGTTTTTTTCCTTTTTTTGGGGTATGTGTGTGAGTACCTGCTGAACCCTATGCAAGATAAGTGCCAAAAGTCTGTGGGTGGATACAGTTCCACACACCCGAAGGGAGAAACTAACAGAAAGAAAGAAAAAGATTTGTGCTCACATTAATGTTGATTTGTTTGTCAAACAGTTTGATAGCACATTTAAAAACGTCCATTATTTTATAACTGAAAATACGTCATTCTTTTTACATTCACAACACATTCCTCTCATGAAAAGCCCCCATCCACTACTCAATTGTTGTTTACATTCACAGACTTTTGGTGCTAAATTCACTCCACATGTGGAGTGCAATTTGAGTGCCTAAATACATTACAAATGTATTGGAAAAAGGTTATCAAGTCATTTAACATGCCATGGAACATGTTAGAACTGCAAACGGAATGTGTTAATTTTGTATGAAATTTCCGTTTTCTTAAATGGATAGTTTGGTTCATTACAACTTGCCATAAAAAGGAGGATGCATGCAGAAGTGCAACAACAGCAGAGACGGACCGGCCATCGGGCAATTCTGGCAAATGCCAGATGGGCCGGTCAATCATTTTTGTTTGACTAGTGGGCCAGACTAAATTGGTGTTTTAGTACAAAATTATTATTATTTGACTAATACTATGGGCCTCAAGTTAAAAAGGGAGTGAGCGTGGGGTCCCCAAAGACGAATATGGGCCAGTGTGTTGGAAATGCCCCGGGCCAATGTCGGAACCCAGCCAATCCCTGATTACAACATTGTCCTTGTTGTTGCTGCAGCACAATGAATTGGCATGTCCCAGGAATTATCACTGTATCTGCATTAACAGACCCTGACGCAGTACACAGCATTACAATTAGAAGGGATTTCAACTGATGTTTGTGATGACTGTACATTATTTCCTTTTTTCTGACGTGTATTAAGTTTGGCTATTTTGTTCCTATAATTGTCTGGTTTCATGCCCCTTTCACCTAACAAAGTCAATACTTTAACCGCCCTTCTGTTGAAATAATGAAACATAATGAGAGACTGGTTGGCTACAATGCTGAGAGATATGTCGAAAGCGTACTTATGTATCTGTGTTCATACATTGTACACCAATCTACAAACACCATCTGGGGTCTTCACGTAAAGGTCATTGCGATATATCCTGATAAAATTCACTCATAATTGCATAATCTGTCATTGGAAAGCAGCAGATGTTGATAAGGATAGGGGTTAAAATTGGCAAAGTCCGAGGTTAAGAGTTACAAAATCAGTGGCTAGAAGTGAAGTTTCTGTCCATGGTCCTGATAGGCAAAGGTTCATGGTAGGAACTGCGTTGCTATACATGGTCCTAAAACATATCGAACATAGCTACTTTAAATGTCAAATTGCTGGAAAGATTTGAATATGGAATTGCTCATGGTTATTTCCAATTCATTACAACTACGGCAGGACCATAACGTGGCATTTAGCAGATGCCAATAGGGTTAAATCACTACACGTCATTTTAAGTATACTTAGAATGTCCATTGCTACAACACAATTTCATTACGAATTGAATTCCAAAAATGGCACTATAAAACAAACCTGAGTGAGCCCATCTTGTTTTATCAATATCTTTCCCTCTCAGTCTCTTTCCCTCTCAGTCTCTTTCCCCCTCTCTCTCACTCTCTCCTGAGGGAGGACTGCTCTGCAGCAGGATGACTGAAATGGCATTATGGTTCTGGTTCTGGGTCCACCGCCACGAGGATGTCTCCACTTACTCCTTACTCTTCTACTCTCTAACACACATCTCGGTTACAAATACTATACTTAGATGCACTGCTACAAGAACAGTGCGAGAAGACTCACAGACATTACAGCGTTTTTTAATAAATACATTTAAATACAAACAGAAAAGAGTGGCCTGGGTTGGTACTGCGGTCTAAGCAGCTGCCGCCGGTACACGCTGTAGCATGTGATCAAATCCAGCCTATTGCTCTTTCAGCAAAATTCTGCTTCGCTTGCAGAGAGGAGAATGGAATCTGCATATAGAGGCATTTGTATTTTGAATCTAGAATATCATAACCTTATGGCTTGAGCTCGGGTCTTTGTGGCCAGAGCAAAAAGCAGCAACGAAGAACATAACCTATACGCCGTTTTAAGTCTGCGTGAGAATAATTGATTTGTTTGCAATATGTTTTCCAATATAAAATGTCCGTAGGCCTGGAAATGGATAGTGAAAATTTTTGCTTGTTGGAAGGCATTTAAAGCGTTGAGAAATATCACGCCAAGATCCACATTAGGTGACCCTGGAGAGTACATTAAATTATGGAGACATGGAACAGATTCCTTTTTCAGGAAGAAGCCAGGCTGATGCAACCAAACATCTGCCATGGCAACCGCCTACTTAAATTCAAATTCCCAATTCAATCAAGGTCTGCTGCATCTAAACGGCAAGCTATCCCTACAAACTGTTACGCACGACCACAGTTCAATCAGTCCGGGGTGGTTAGGAAAACCTAACTGCGTTGGCTCACCGGGTTGGCTTGTGGTCTTACACGTGAGACGTGTCCTTCGATGCTCGAGCTTATCGCCATTTCTGCTAGATCAAATCGACTTTTTACTGAGTATAGAAAAAATATATAGAACATATTCATAAAGAAATACCAGTGAGATGGGTAAATTTATGAGATGGGAGATGGGAAGAGATGGGGAAAAAGAAATACCGGTGAGATGGGTAAATTTATGAGATGGGAGATGGGAAGGGATGGGGAAAAAGAAATACCGGTGAGATGGGGAAATTTATGAGATGGGAGATGGGAAGAGATGGGAAACATGTAATATAATTAATAATAAATAAATAAATATAGTATTCTTGTCATGGCCTCTAATGTGGAGCGGAGTTGCCTCCTTTTCACCGTGTGTTGTGCTGAACTCCTGAGACAAACCTTGTCGGCTTTATTGCTTTATTAAACTTTATTGCATTTTTTTATTGTTCCAACACAGGTCCAATATTTTATGGTTGATGCATAACCAGGACCAACCAGTTACTTGGTCAGCCCATTGGCTTGGTTTGTTTAGCTTTAGCTCAACTGAGTAGTTTGAAAAGCCCCATTAAACTAAACGACTTACCTTATTCCATTACCACTCTCCTTCTGTGTGTAACAATGAATTATGGCACACTATGGCAGCGATCCTTGGTCAAGCTTTGTGGATATCATGAACTATGGCTCTTCCTTTGACCCCCTTTCAATCTCAATGTACATTGTCCTCTTAGCTCACTGTCGACACAAATGTGATCGTAAAGCGCCCTCTTTCGTATAATTGGATGTACTGCATTCTATTGTCACCCGGCGCTCACATGAGTTTTGGGCGATTTCAGCTTTTATTAATGTGGAACAACCCTTCAGCGTGCCGACATTACCTTTAAATGTGAGGAGTGTGGGGGAAATGCACATTATCAAGCATTAGGCGATGTGTTTGGAAAAATGTGCCTGCTAACTGAAATGATGCAATGGTTTTTTTGGCTAGGCTGATATGGAGTGATTTTGAGTCAAAATGGTAATAAAATACCACTGTAGGTCCTCATGTATCATATAGAAACCTATATATTAAATATAAGCCGGGAATGGCACACAAACTAAGCGTAGGCGCAAGCTTTCAGAATAACGTTTTTCTCTCACTTCAACCAAGTGCCATTTTACCAAGTGCTTCATTGAGGATTTCTAAAAAAGCCAGCCCGTTAGAACTCATGAAGCCTAAGCCTGTCCAGAAGCCACCGAGGTGAACAATCCCTTACGTGGTTGATAAGCGTCTACCTATGTTGGGTGCTTGTCTCCTAAAGTTTATTTGCCACACATTTCCGCCGCCACAATCTGGAAAAGCTGAGACGCTATTGACTCTGAGCGTAGCGGGGGATATTTATTTCCGTATTTAGATGACATTGCGTAATCTAAATTGAAGGGTCACATTGCCATATGTGTCGGCTTGTGGTGAGAACATCAACCTTCTTGTTCTGCTTCATTCACTTTCCCTGCTGCACATGCGATTTGTTTGTGTTTCATTTAAAACATGTGTAGCTTTCCTATACCGGTCAGTGTTCCTGATTTAATATAAGCAATTGTTACGGTCAGTCCTTCTAGATATAAATATGTTATATGAATGGGTCACATATATTTTTTTATCACTTATCGCTTCATAAGTCATACAACCTCCATGTCGGTTGTCTTCGATCCACAACAGTGGGAGTTCAGCAGAATTACTGGTACCTATCGGTACTGCAAGAAACGACAAAAAAATCAGTCCTGGACAAAAATAGTCTTACAACTCAGCTGACTACGTCATTACCAGACGGTGACCAATGATATGTCTGCACAGTACGCTAATTGATGATGACTGAGAGTTTAGAGAGAGTTAACCTCTAGTGGACTTAGCGTCTGCACGACAGGCTGTAGGCCACCGGCGGAGAGTATAAAAAAGACTAAATAAAGGCCTTAATATAGGCTGCATTTGGATATCTTTGCCTTTAACCTTTCGGCTGCATCTTACATTGTCTAGGCTATACGTGGTTCTCCGGTGCCGTGTTGATCGCGGAACATTGTCTTTAATGCCAATATGTATATCGAGTCCAGTGTGTTGTACGGCCTAGACAAACTGCACAGTACCGCATTACCTCATTCGTGGTCGTCCCGCCACTTACCCCTGCAGTTTAACTTTCGCGTGCACGCCACTCAGTCTCTCTCTCGCTTTCTCTCTCTCTCTCTCTCTCTCTCTCTCTCTCTCTCTCCAGCTCTCTAGCTCTCTCCCCCTCCCTGATATTACGTCCGTTAGTAAAGACGCGGAGACAGGGGCTGTACAAATTAGGAGCACATTCTAACGTCCTTGCGTAGCCTAGCCTTGGAAGACCGAATGTTATGAACGCGAATGACCGTCGGTGGACGAGAAGTGAAGAGGGGAAAAAAAATCACTCAAGATGCCTCGTTTTAGCGTAATTTGTCCTGGAGACCGTGCCCTTCCAGCTTTTTGAGGCTTGTGAACCTAGAGAGCGACTGCTCTTAGTCTAGGTGGCTATACGCTATGCTACCTGACCCAGTGTTGTGATACCGTGTACGGATTGCTTGGATTGAGAAAAGCTCCCACCAACCCAAATCAATGAGGATTCTGAGGCCATTCCTTCAGAAAGGAGCGCATATGCTGCAGTGTTTCTGTGGAGAACGATCGAAGCCGACCACGATCACCGCCGGTGAGACATAGCCTCTACCCTTGCATGCTTTCTCTCTTGGGCGATGATGAAAAGCGGGTAAAAACGATTTCATTGGCCACCCGAGTGTGTGAGTAACATCTTCCGAGTCTGCGGTATAACAAGCTCCTGCTTGCACTTGCCGCTGTCCAGAGTTTTGCCTCTCGCCCGCCGAAGTGCGGTGCAATGACTGTAGTGCGCGAGACTCGTCATCTCCGCACTACTGTACCGAAAGACCCGAGTGTTTGTGTTCCAAGTCCTCAGAAAATCTTAACACCACAGAAACGCGCTCTCGTTCAACGGTTTTATGTAAGCATTTAAGCATTCGTAGAGCAATTAAGGAATGTTATTTTAAGAAATTTTAATTTACAGTGTTGCATATTAAACAGGCCATTAGGAGTACCAACAGGCGGCAAACGGGTTCTTGTCATTAAGTTATTCATCCTGGAACGTGGTATTTAGGCCCCTCGCAAAAAAACAAACAGGCCTCAAACGTTTCAGGACCTTGGAAAACAAATCAGGGATTTGGGAACGCTTGGGTTTCAGTGCTATGGACAGCATTCCCCGGTCTTCCTGTGTAGGGCTGTTTGTGTTCGAGTACCAGTGTATAATGACGGTCCTGAATTCACAAAAGATTTACGTTTCAGCACCAAGTAGAACATACATATTCACATTCCCTTACAGTCACAGCTACCCGTTGAGCCCCTTTCCTTGCCGTTATCAGTTCTCTCTGTCTCGAGACCCCTGTAAGTCCTGCAGTCACCTCGTCCCACAATACACTGCAACGTCGCTCCCCGCAAGCACCCAACTTACTTCCTTCTTCAATGACACCGTGAGGCTATTTATATTAACATTGCTTATCCGAGCACATAAAAACAAGTTGACGCTTCATTGAAACAGAGGCAATGTCAACCGGCAACACTTCCATCTCATCCCCTCACAACACTCCAGGACCTCATGTCATTTCAAATTCAGGGCAGGAATTAGAGACAATTAGAAACTCCATCAAGCACAGCTGATTCCTCTGGGGGAGTTGGACCAAAAGCAGCACGCCCACTGGGATCTCTCACATAGAGATGGGCTGTTACTGGCTGTCTTATGGCATGTTGAACATGTTAGACGTGTAATTATACTTATAGAACAAAAGTAAAAAAATGCCAAATCAGCGTATGATTTTGACTGTTCGCATATAATAGTGATAATGTCAATTTGAGCAATTACCGATAAGTGGTTACTTGTATATCTTAAATAGTAAAGATGCTCTCTAAGAAGTCAACTTAAGCAGCCTAATTTTAATCTAAATCTGCATACAGTCTTGATTGTCGTGGATTTGATAGCACAAGGTGCCTATAGGAGAAGTGGTCTCTACATTAGTCATGTCTGTCTATCTAAGACCAAATGAGCGAAAGTATGCTGAAGGCTTTATAAAGATCTGTTACCCTTTTCGAATTTTCCTTTCGTATGTTTAGTTTTCTGTTCTTTGACATGACAGGGAATAGGTTCCACAGCAACTTGAGGAATCTTGTTACCGCAGCTTGGAAAAATGAATAAACTAGCTTAGTCAAGTGTTTTTTTTTTTTTTACTAAACAATGGTTCAAAATGGAGGTTTTGCAGACTAAACCAAAACTACTAAATCTAGCATAGTGCTGCAGGTTTCTGACAGGATGCAATGCAGTCTATTTTTGGCGTAAGCTTTGTCCCCACTAATGAGAACATTGTCCTGTCATTGTTAACCACTTCGTTTAGGGAATGTTTGGCATGGTTAATTTCTGGTTTTTGTGTCTGTTTGAGCCTTTGTAACACATCTGTCCGCTCATTGTTGTTTGTGTTGACATGGTTGTGTTTACAGCAGCTGCCCAAGTCTGCAATGTTTTTAATGTTCATTTGCATTTTTTAAGCATTACATTAAATCATTCGACATTTGATACTTTTGAAAAGGCCAATGAGTGAAACGGATCAGAACTGGGCTGCAAGTTTAACGGCGGCCAAGGGGTTGGCATGATATCTCTGACCGGGAACATGCTACTTTCATTCAGTACACTGGTGCCATGACAACCACAAAGGAAACCATTTGGGATTTAGTGTGTTTATTTATATGCTCATTAGTTTGTGGTTTTTGTAGTAAGGTGTAATATTAATGTATTTTAAATTGTTAAATAAAATCAATATATTTTTATGATGTGAATTATACCAATATATGTTTTAATAAGCTATATCTTTTTTGATTGATATATATCCTGGGAATAGTTCAACTTACAGTACATTTAGTAAGCTCCTGTTTGTTAGAAACTAGGACCTGACATTCTGTTCAAAGTTTCTACCTGCTTTTTGTTTCCATGAGAAGTGTCACTAAATCTGAAGTCACAGATAAGATTTTAGTGTAAAGTCAGATATAATGTATTATTGTAATTGTAAATTGGGTCAAAGATAATATAAATTATTATTGTAAAGTGAGAACTGATCAATTCCCTTCTGTGCGTATCAGGTTGATATATTTACATTGGTGCAAAGCCAACCGTTTTTACTGCCTAAATGGTGGATGCATATTTAAGTAGTAATTTAGAACAACAAACAACTGGAGGGATATGAATCAAAATCAATATACTCCTAAAACTGGTCCTAAACCAGTATTTTCCTGAAACATACACACAACCCCAGATGTTTTTATGACATCACAGACACACAATATATTTGTGAACTAATACAACAACTGTGATTGCATACTGACACATTTTTAATTTCCCAAAATTCTCTTTTTTTTCTGTGATGTTTCATATTGACAAAGGCATTTGTATTATTCACATATTTTTTTACTGGCCATGTACCACACAACCCATATTCAATGTTTTGCTATTATAAAGTGATGACCAATGTATTTAGAAGAGTTAAGTTAACACAGCTTTCTGCCAATCTGCTTTAAAGGCTTGAACATTATCATGCACCCTACCACAATGTCTGTCCCAGGAAATTAAAACTCAGATGAAGTTTATGAATGAAGTGGTAGCACAATGTAATCTGTGGGCCATCAAATACAGTTTACGTGGACGACAACAGTTAGGCATCCCTCAGAAATAACCTTTCAAAGCTGGATAAAGATTTTAACGTGTCTGTATATGAAGTACATATACATTATTTTAATCTATTTGGCTGTACTTAAATTTTTTGATTAAAATAAGGTATTCCGATATGTGTGTGTTTAATTAGCTTTAAGAATAGCTGTGTCTTGACATGTCACCATATTCACTTTTATAAGTACAGAAGCCGACAACATCTTGACAGTTACACAGGTCTAACGGCCCACTGCCAAAATGTTGAATGAACTAATGAAGGCAACGTATGTTATTGATATACTTGGAACATCCAGCTTACATCATTCAATGTTACCGGTATGTGTGCTGTCCGTGGTCCTGAAACGTAACCATTTACTGGAAACGTAACCAAGAACAGATGCTGTCTATGGTCCTGAAACGGTATTACCCATAGTTGCTGGTCCTGAGACATAGTCGCAACTGCTGCTGTCCACGGTCCTGAAATGGGTTTACCCATAATTGCTGTCCGTGGTCCTGAAACGTTATTAGCCATAGTTGTTGTCCGTGGGACTGAAACTGTATTGGCCATGATTGCTGTCCATGGTCCAAGGGCACGTGCCTTTCTTCCTGAGGGCCTTTGACCTGACATTCAGAATCAGAATCAGCTATAATCGCCAGGTATGTGTACACATACAAGGAATTTGACTCTGGATTAATATGACTGTAGATGCTAATGTCACTAGTAAGAGCGATTAAACTATTGTCTGGACCAAAAGTGACAGGATTGTCAAAAAACACAAACTAAGATGCACTTTATATTAGGTGGAAACAACAAAGGTTCCAAAGGGGTTCTTTGTCCTTGTTAAGTTACCTTATTGAGGATCCCCTTTTGTGTTCCAGGTAAAAGCTTTTTAGTTCCCAAGTTAGACACATTTAGTTCCAGGAAGATCCCCTTTGTTCGAGTATAGAACCCTTTTGGGTTCCATTTGGACTCATCCACAGAGGGTTCTAATAGAACCCCTGAAGGGTTCTATCAGTAACCAAAACGGTTTTACCTGGAACCTAAAATTCCAGATCCTCTTCATGCCAGATCTCTTTGGAACCCTTTGTGTTCTGTGTATCATTAAAAAGTTCAGTGTCATATCTTCCTTTGTGCTTCATGGTCACATGTCCCAATTTACATGCAAAAACTAGTGTAAACAAATGCAGTGTGTTCAAAGGACAAATGAATACTGTACATGACGCATGACAGACGCAATGGTACAGAGGTGAAGTTTGTTCACAAGAGGGTGCTAGATACAAGGAAATCTGCAGAGCTGCTCAAATTCTAGAATGGGGGGCCTTCCATTGTGACACAACAAGCTCAGGTTGACTGGATCACAACAGGTGGACAAGATAACTCTGACCGTGCAGTCGTGAGTGGAGCCATCAACACATGTATTAAGTTAGAGATATTCTGTCCAGTAAAGGAAGAATATCATTCTAGGATCTAAACGCCCGATTAAATGGGCAATTAGTGATTGCTACATGGATTTATTTTTTGCATTATTATTTCATTTACAAAATATACAAGAATCAGTGTATATATATATATATATATATATATATATATATATATATATATATATATATATATATATATATATATTCCTTAAGAATATAACTTTTAAATTAATAATGATTTAAGAAACGGTTATACCCCATCAGAACCCACACACAATACCCATAATGCAGCTTAAGCTTGTTGTATTCCGTTGTTCGTAAAACAACGTTGTTTTAGTGAAACACGTTATAGCCAAAAAGCATGCTGGGAAAAATATGTGGTGATGTTGTATCCACAGCAGTCTATGATTTCAGGTTGGTTACCTTTTTCCGGACATTTCTCTGTTTACTGGGCTTCCCTGTGGAGCTTGGTGACCATTTTAGCGTCGTAACCCTAGTAACTTCTACTTGGGAAAACTTATGAGGGATTACGTGTGCCAAACAGCACCCGACCTTGAACAGTCAAATTGTGTTTGGAGACATGGTTTGTATATGTTTGCTTCTTACATTGTAACTCTTTGATCCCAAATTCCTACTTCCCAGTAGATGATTAAGTCCCAAATTCCCAGCAGCAATGGGATTGAAGGAAGTGTCCTCCAAAATACATCTTACCATTAATCCTTCTGTTTGGTTCCGGGCTTAACGTTTTCCGGTTCCTGGTAGAATGGGGGTAGAATTTCTGCCATTAAACCAGAAATTCAATGAGGCACCAAATAACAGTCCTCCCTGGAACCCAATAAATGTTTCCCCGAATGTCCCAGCTGAAGAACTCTTATGGAATTGTTTTTCGAGACCAGGGTCAAAATGTATGCCCTTTATAGAGAAAAGGCTGCCATTTTGGTTGACAGACAGTAAAAGTGATAAATGAAGTCTTTGGGATTTGCTATTGATTGAATTTTCTGGTACTAATGAAAAATCTATTCAGTCTAAATGTGTTTGAATTTCAGTAGACAATAGACCCATCTTATTATTGAACTTAGATATACACCAATACCCCCTCTTCACTCCAACCTTAGGGGAAATAAATGACATACCCTACAGCCTATATCCCACATCAAGTAACAATATGCTTTAATGCCCAGGCAGTAGTATACGGAAAACATCATACACACACACACACACACACACACACACACACACACCATTTACTGTCCAAACTGCAGTATTAGTTATGTTTACAACTGGGGTCTGGGTTTGATGGAGCACTTTTGCCTGTTACCATGAAACATATATGAGAGGACAAGGAAGGACAGTAGAGAGCTGAGGGATTAGCTTCCTTCGTCTTTGATCTTTGAGTCAGACAAGAGGTCCATTTAAACACAAAGTAAGTCACTAAATATTTCATGCGGATTCTCCGTGGTCAGAGACACAGTTGCGTCATTCTCCCTCCCACCCGTTCACACATGACTTGGGACACATGACCAAAATGAAAAGCGTACACGCACACGCACACATCTTTCATGGTTAATGCACTAGATTTCAGAAGTCGCCACTGTCCTTGAGAGGACCCGCCACAACTCCTTCCTAACATTGACAAACTTGATGTCACACTTGTTTTCACGTTGTGACCGCACACGACGGGGTAATTGACACAGGCAGCAAAATAGAAAGCAAAATCTCCTGCTTCAAATATGTCCGTGTGTTTATGTATGTATACCTGTTTTGTTTGGTACTTCTCCTGTGTGGCTGCCTTCCCAATTTCTGCTGGTTTATGTGCATTTTGCGCTGCGAATATTTTATAGATATGCCGATAAACACCTGTTGCATATGACCTTTAGCGTTCAGGTATTCACGGACTTTTCATCTAATGTTAGGCACATTACGATGGACATTTACTTAACTACTGCAGTATGAAACTGCTGCGTGAGAAATAATTCATAAGCCAATGAAATTGGAAATGTCTAGTGGGAATAGCATCCGGCCAACTTGGCTTTCTAATATTATATTATATAACATCTTCCCTTCTCCTTTAAAAATAGCAGATAGTCTCGAGTCCAATTGCCCAACGAATAAAATACACCTCTAAAATTCGCGCTCGGTTTTGCATTGTTTACACTAGGAACGATTAAAACGCGGTTGTTTGGCAAATGTGCGCTCACGCATTCTCTTTCTCACACACACTTAACAATCCCGCCCCATTAAACCATATAACTAAAGGACAACACCGACATGCCAACAAAGCTGACACACACAACCCCCCCCCCCCCCCACATAGACACACACACACACGCACAGACACATTCTTTGGCTCCATTCTCCCCTCCTGCCTCTCCGTGCCCTCCTCTCTGTGTGCCCGGGAGAATTCCTCATCCAAACCTCAATCACGTATGATTGCGTAGAGGGAAAGGGCGGGAGAGAGTGAGAGCCGCGAGCCCATACACGAGCTTGCTTGTCCGCGAGAGCACATATGCATGGAACTCAATGAAAATAGTCCTCCACTCAAATCGTTGGTATGCAATAAGGAAATGGGGAGTTTTGGGGAAACATCTTTAAATCCACCTTCGGACATTAATACCAACCACTAGCTTTGTTTCTTGTCCTAAAGCCAAGCACCATGTTGCTGCTGCATTCTCTCAGATCGTTTTCTTTCCCTGACAGCGCTCAGAGGGTCTGGTAGAGGGTCTAACGCGCCGGCACAGATGTTTGTGGTGGCGATCAGGTGGAGCAGCCGAATGGACCCCCGCCTAATCCTCGACATTGTCTTGGGCTTAATAAATTGAAAAGTTACAGCCCTTTGCGTCCACGCAGCTTTCGAGGAAATTGTTTTCGGTGAAGTTTGAGGTTTCGCTAATGCATTACGGTCCTGGATATTTGACCGCTCAGCAGCATTCCGTGCAAATGAGGATTATACAGAGGAGACAGTCCAGTTTGTCGGACGTGGCGCTATTCACCTGGAATACCTGAGACTCCGTTTTTGCGCACGCACTATCTAACAATACACGAACTTATTTTCCACTGCAATTTTTTTGAACGGCCAATATTTCTAGCCATGTTTGTCCGTGAATTAGCTGCAGATATTTTATGATACAACGTTATTTGAGCTTTCCATGTCAGAAATTGTCAACCACCGGCTAACTCATATCGTTCCCCAAGAGTATGCTGTCTACATACGGATGATGCGCGGGACTTAGGATTTTCTAAGGGGGCTCATAATGACATTTGGCTAAAGCTGCCTGGACCGTCAGCTATATTCCCCCCGGTTCTTTTTGAGCTTAACAGCAGTAGGCTACATCACTCGATCTCTGTTCCGCGACTCTAGGTTCGGTTCGGCTCGCCCGCAAGGGAGATGGCCGCAATCGCCAGCTCCTTGATCCGTCAGAAACGCCAGGCGAGGGAGTCAAATAGCGACCGGGTTTCCACAACTAAACGCCGTCCAAGCCCCAGCAAAGATCCCCGTTCCATATGCGAGCGGCATTTTTTGGGGGTCTTCAGCAAAGTCCGTTTCTGCAGCGGCAAGAAAAGACCAGCCGCGCGGCGGCGACCAGGTCAGTGCTGTAGTTTTATGTGAAACGGTTCCCCCGCCCCCACCCCGCGACAGAGCCGCGCATTACCGCAGTCGAAGACTGTCTGGAAGGCTGGAGGTAGATTTCACCGCGGTGTCTGAAAATGCGATGCGAAAATTCCACCTGTTCCATCTCATCGGGTGTCTGTCGCGATCCACCTCACGAGACAACACAAGTTTCCCCTCATACTATTGCTTACAAATGTCAATGCAAAACTGTTTATATGTTGTGACATTACTGATATTAATGTTATATTACTGTTATTCTAAATGGTCTATCAACAAAGCACCATTTTTAACATCCTATCCAGTCAAAAGCTGTGCAATTCCAGAAGTCAGGGCATATTTTGGCTATACATATACTATATGTACATGTATCGAAACCTGCTAATTAAAATTATTTTTTTCCACTGCCAAATGGAAACAATACTACCTTAAAAATCCACTAATGAATGCAGATTGAGGCTTAGTGGAGATAAATTGCACCGCAGTGCACCAAGGCTCTTTGGAGATGAAATGTTTAATGGTAAATATTTCTTGCAGAGGAGAGGTACTGCAGTGTAGGGGGTAGAGATAGTGATTAAGAGGATACCCGGCCGTAATGACGGACACGGACTCCGTTCTGCTCTTGGTGCACCGATAAATAGGAACCCGGCAAAATCACTCCTCTTCTTATCCGGCCTGACGCTGTCGTGTGATGTATAGCATTTCCACCGTCCGCAAAGGCAGACAGCGAGACATAAGTAGCGAGAGAAGCACAGGGCGGACGGACAGACAGATAGGCAGACGGACTGATGGACGGAAAGGCTGGCAGACAGACAGGAGACACACAGACAGTCAGACCAAAACAACAGACATGCAAAGACAGATTTACAAACGAAGACAGACATACTAACGGTCGCTACACATCCTTTATCTCGTGGCCCAATACTGCTATAATGACATGAAGATTTTGACAAAAAGCCTGTGCTGGAGGAATTTGTCTGTTAAAAGAATGTTGTTTTTTCTTCTATCCCCCACATAAGACGCACCGCCCAAACCTCCACAGGTGTCCCGTAAGGGCGGCAGGCTAGGTCAGTAGCTCAGCCTCCATCCGTGTGTGCTGTCTTTTTCCCCGTCTCCACCTCTCGCCCCATCTCGCGCCCATGTCGATCCCCGTTATTCGAGGGAGGGAGGGAGGGAGGTGGGATGGTTCAGGGGGCTCACACGGCACCTGTCTTCTGCCGGTAAACCCTCGGTTGATTACGTTGACACTGCTTTTGTCTTTGGATTTTATTTCTCGTTTCTCTGTCATTTTCTTGATTTGGTGTTGTCTGATTGAGTTCCTTGTAATACTCTCCTTCAATTGTTGTTTTTGGCTCCTCTCCTTCCTCTCTTTTGTGTTCTTAGTCTTTCAGTTCGTTTGTGTCCGGTCCAGTTTCAAATCTCTCTCCTGGTTCTGCTCCTCCGGTGTCTGTGTGTGTGTCTGTGTGTGTGTCTGTGTGTGTGTCTGTCTGTATGTCTGTGTGTGTTCGACACGCGTGTCATATGTTGGGTTTTGCCGCGGAGGCCTGTTTGTTCATGTGCATCGACGTGCTGTGTTTTACCTGTCTAAACGTGTCGACTATCGCAGTTGAGGTGGTCATTCGCCATTTCATGATCATAACGCCATTTGTCAACATACAACTGTCCCCGTTAATGTCTCTGCATTGGTACACATAAAGTTCAGTGGCTCCTGCCATAGTCGCCACACATTCACAGCAGGCAAATCCCAAGCACAAACACCCGGCAATTGGCTTCATTGCCGTCCCACACGTCTCCCTTGAACTGCAAATTAAACACTCCCACTCTCCCACTGTCTCTGTATTCTTCAAACACACACGCTGTATACTGTCATATTTCACTTGCACGCAACACAACACCGCGCAAGGCACACAGATATCACAACACCGCGCGCAACACGTAGCCAACACACAACACCGCGCAACATGCACAGAACACACAACACACACGAGAAGACATCCATTCCGTTTTTATGCCCCCTCTGAACGGAGCTGATGTGCTCCGTCACTAAGCCCCTGTTAAATACATTATTTAAGTGCGGTTACCACATGATTTAGAGAGCTCCCCCCCACACGCACACACACACATGCCCGCACCCACTCGCTAGTCCCCACACCACTCTCCCTGCCCTGACCATGATGGATGACGGTGGTCCTGTCCCAGAGATTGACGGCTCCGCCCCCCCCCATCCCGAGGGTAGGTGAGTTGTGGATTGATGGATGGAAGGGTGTGCAGTTGAGACATCACAAACCTCATCCGATTTGAGGTCAGGTCATAGGTCAACCCCGGGCTAAACTACAGTGTGTGAATATCGCTAATTTGCCCCGAGACCAGGTCTGTGGATCTGCTGTGGACAGCGGCCATGATCCCAATTCTGATTTAAGGGCAGGTGCCACTTTGTCAGCACTCTCTGTCAACCAAGATCAAGCCTCCCCTCAAAAGATCTGCTCTTGGTTAATTAATGATTTGTTTAAGTTGAAGATTCCAAAGACTGTTGAATAATGAACGCGTGACCAAGGACATTTTAGCAATTTCTTTTAGCTCAGGCAAATGTTCCCATAAACACAATATGTTGAAGGAACAAAAATGGTCCAAACGCACAATAGTTTACTCAGAATCTTATATTTAGGCCACTTGATTGCCTCCCTGGTATCAAGCTTGGAAAATAAACCATGAACCATAATCAAAAGAACCCTGCATGAGTCATTCTTCAGTGTTGGCAGATCAGCGGTTCTCATAACCGAGCAGCAACGCCCTTTTTTCAACAATCAACAGACTGTTTCTCACTAGCGTTTTTTTGTGTGCCTTAGGTGAAGCGCTGTTATACAGCCTGGGGCTGAGAATCCTCACCCGCTGGTTCTGTCACTTATGTTGATGGGTCGACTGCTCCAACCTCAGCCGAGCGGCAGTTTGGCTCTGTTCCTAATATCTCCAGAACCACAGTCGGAGAGCCATTCAGTGTTATTTATAGATACTATAACATGTTGGCCCGACTGTCTTAAAACTGGAGCCTTTGATTGGGGGCTTAGCTGTAGAGTTGAAATCCATAAATGCCACGACATCACTGTAGATGTAGCGGATTTGTTTTTAGTCATTTCCAAATTATGAAGCAGTGGCGAAAATCTCCCGACCCATCTAAAAGCGATATTAAATTTAGGCTTCAATACTGCAGTAATTGTTGTTTTTGCGCAAATATCCCAATGACATCGATGCAGGCTTAAAACCCCAAAAGTTAATCCCTGGTGAACAGTGAAAGGATTTCATTTCATTCACCTGACAAAAATGGCAAAGATGCAACCGAGATCGGACAAATCTCAACCCAAATGTAAACATAGGTAGGTGATTAATTCCAGATGACATCATCACCTTTAAGTTTCACCCATTAACATCTGCAGGGCGTAACAGGCATCAGGATATACAGACGTGTCACGATTCAGGGTTCCATTTGACACACAGAGGTTAGGTGAGACCACACCTTGCAGGCTGGCTGGACGCCGTCTGAAAACACGATGCTGAAGTTACTATCGTGTCACGAGACAACACAGCCACCCATGTATTCCCGTCTGTCCTTTAGCCCTGATCATCAAGTCAGTCAACAGCCTTGACCCTTACACCTTTGACCCCTGTACTTTTGACCCCCACCGCCTCAGCTTGTGTTGAATCAGTCTGTCAGCGTGTGAGCGGCGGCGGCGAGGTGCGCGGTGATCGGGGTGTTGGTCTGACTTGCCCCTGGGGGGCGGGGCGTGGTGGGGATCTGTCCTTTGTTTCAGAGCCGCAGCTGAAGGGCATCGTGACGCGTCTGTTCAGCCAGCAGGGCTTCTACCTGCAGATGCAGCCGGACGGCGCCATCGATGGCACCAAGGACGAGAACAGCGACTACAGTGAGTAATCGATTCGCCGTCGCCCGCTGCGACTCTTAATTGGCCTCGTGGCGAGTTGCACGTCTGCCGGAGTTTCTCCTTTTCGGCCTTCCTGGCGTAGTCGCCGGTCGGGCGTGACTCGACTGGCGAACCGCTTGGCTCGGCCGCACGGCCTCCGCCCGTTCAGTCATGCCTAATCTGTGACCACTTCATGGATGAGAGGAAGGAGGGATTTATGAATACTCTGAACGTGGCCTCCTTTATGGCACGGCATGACATGTGCCTGACTACAGATTGAGAACCACTGAAGTTTGGGTCAATTCCTATATATTTTTTTATTCAAACGTGTTCAATATTGAGATTAAATACTGAATACATATTTATATATATATATAATTTTCTCTGCAGCTGGCATAAGAGCAGGCATTGTTTTTCCTGGAGTGAAATAGAGTAAACCCAATTCAGCCTACTAAAATGCCAGGTGTGTTGAATTTAGTCCCAAATTGAGCTGATCGACAGAGATTATTTAATGTTGTTTCTTGGGCCTAATTAAACACCGGGTTCACCAGGTTGGTTAAATCAACATTTTGCATGACAGGAACGGGGTTGTCTACCGCTAGCTTAGCAAAATGTCCTAGTAAATCATCTCTTTTGTGCCAAATTGTAATAATATCTTAGCCTCTTAAGCCTGTCTTAGAACGATGACCGGGAATAAATCTGTTTGAAGGAACTTAATTCTCAGGAAAGATCTAACCCAAAAGATCCTTCAATTACCCTTTTACATTATCCTTTACACATCATTTTGTTGTGCAGAAAATAAGCAATCACAGTATCTTCTAAGGATTCTTCAGCTTTACCGGAGAAAACCGCCCCAAGGATTAATATTCTTTCTGAATTGTAAACAGTCTCTCAGGAATAGTGTATGCTCCAGGATCAGTATTTATGTCAGTTGAACATCTTTCTAGACGCCAGTGGCGCTAAGCAAGCATGGCTTAGCCATATAGAAATCATGCCAGAGTGAAAGAAGTATCAGCATTGTTCCGGAACATTCTGTACATTCTGAAGAACAACTGATCTGTTTCTGGAACATTCTGTCCATTCTAAAGAACAACCGACCTGGTTCTGGAAAATTCCGTCCATTCTAAAGAACAAACAACCTGCTTCTGGAACCTTCTATCCTTTCCAATGCGATAATGGAGAAAAGCTACACATTCCAGACCAGTCAAGCTGTGACACTCTGCATAAATAAACAGCTGTGGATGTGAGACAAACACGGTGAATGTAGAAGAATGTCATGTTTTACTAAGAACAACTGAAGTACAGGGTTCTGATCTACTTATCTGGGTTCTTGATTCTGAGTGAATTTTAGCTCTCCTTTTTACACATTTTTAGACTCCCAGAGGGATTGTAAACGAGAGAGAAAATGAGCCCTATTTCACATTAGCAGTTAAGTTAGGTCCTTACCAATTCTCTCGCCATTCCTGAGTCTCAATTATTCATGCCTCTTTCACACGTGGAGGAATGGAGGTGTGCCGTGTGCTGAGAAACTTGTCCAGATCCCATTAGAATAAACAGGTCTGTCTGCCAGAGATTCAGGTCACGGTTTTAGCCAACTGTACTCCACATCATCACACTAAATACTTCAGATCTTCATGATACTGCATATCTTCATAGCACTTCATACTTCATCTCTTTTTTTTGACTAACCCCAGTGATTATTGATTTGAGCCGTATTCTTTGGTTCTGTGCCCGGAAAGGCCCGCTGTCCTGTTCTCTGTAAGAAATAAGTCTTTCTGAAGTTAAATTGCAGCAGATTTTTATTTTAATAGTCAGACAATTTAGCGTAATCAGAATAGCTTGTGTATGTGCTTTCATCAAACAGCTTAACAGAGAAGTCCTAGGCCTTCTGTAGGTAAAACACTCTGAACCTTTGAGAAGAAACAGCTTTACAGAGAAGTCCTAGGCCTTCTGTAGGTAAAACACTCTGAACCCTTGAGAAGAAACCGCTATACAGAGAAGTCCTAGGCCTTCTGTAGGTAAAACACTCTGAATCTTTGAGAAGAAA
>JACXGJ010006390.1:0-34514 GCA_016801105.1 Esox niger | reverse complement strand
TTCCTCTCATCCACCACCATGTCCTGGTAGTGGTATGACACTATTCCTCTCATCCACCACCATGTCCTGGTAGTGGTATGAGACTATTCCTCTCATCCCCCATCATGTCCTGGTAGTGGTATATGACTATTCCTCTCATCCACCACCATGTCCTGGTAGTGGTATATGACTATTCCTCTCATCCACCACCATGTCCTGGTAGTGGTATATGACTATTCCTCTCATCCACCACCATGTCCTGGTAGTGGTATGACACTATTCCTCTCATCCACCATCATGTCCTGGTAGTGGTATATGACTATTCCTCTACTCCACCATCATGTCCTGTTAGTGGTATTGAGGTGTAGTCCTACACCCGGTCTTTGAAGCCACTACCATAACCCTACCAAAAAGAAATTGGGGGTAGCTTTCCTCCAAATCATTTAGCTTTCCCCCTCTTCCGAGTCTTCCATTCAGCCAAAACAATGGCCGACATGTTACAAGAGGGAAGAAGGAACTTCAATTGGGACTGTGATCAAGAACACAGGTGACGGGGCGAACAAAACTAAACAAAAAAAGGAAAACTAAACAAAAAAAAGAGGTGGTTTGGCGGCAGTGTCCACCCCGAGATGGAGCAAAAGATTTTCATCTAACACATTTTCTCATCCTCCATCTTGTTTTGACCTGCATATGCTGCTGCAACTCCTTGTAAATTCAGAACCCAAAACTGAACCTCTTATTGAAATAAGAGAAAACACTAATAACACTGACCAGTCCATTTTCAAATTTGAATATATAGCAGACTGTCGGCCATGCTTGATAAATTAAACATTTACAATAGCCGGTAGGAAGGCACACAAAAATATATTTCTAAAAGCATTTAAGCAGCCAAAACAGAAGGCAACTTATAGGCAAGTTTCCAGACCTTCAAGGAGGCCAGACGAGATTGGAGTGGCCTCGCAAGACCAGGGACGACCTATTTGCCAGTTCTGTGTCTTCTAGAAATATAATAAATGATTTTCTATCTAATACACTGTTCAAACAGAATTCCTGTATCCCCTTTTCTTTTCGTCTTAATCCTCCTATTTTCCCTCTCATAACACCCACAGTGCATTGCCACATGATTTACTGATTGAATTTACTGGCAGTAATAACAAGGTTCTTTTGATGTTTCGCCATTAAATGCAGATGTTGTCAACTGCCTTTATATCACTCAAATCTTAGTAAATATGTCTTCTGCTGTCCCTTTATACCCACTTTATCCTGTATGTGAAACAAATGCCTGCTCTTAGTGTGCCCACTGCTCTTGCTCTCATCACCACCATATCCAATCAATCAAATGTCTTTTATAAAGCCCCTTTTACATCAGCAGTTGTCGCAAAGTGCTTTCACAAAAACACCTGGCCTTAAACCCCAGGAAGCAAACAACAGTTGGGTTGATCTTCTGCGGCTAGGAAAAACTCCCTATGAGAGCAGAAATTTAGGAAGATACCTGGAGAGAAACCAGGCTCAGAGGGGTGATCAGTCCTCTACTGGCTGTGCCGGGAGAACATATTAAGAGTCCGAATTGTAACAGTTTGATGCATGTGGGCTAAGCCCAGAATCTATTCAAACCCAGTCCAGATCAGAGACATGACGGACAAGGATAGAGACAGACGGAGGGAGGGGGGTTCAGCAGAGTGGCAGCTGAAATCGTCAGGTATCATCTTGATCTCTAACACAACCAAAAGTACTTTGGACAGGGACCATGAGTCAGGCCGGGTTCTCCACAGGTGTGGTTCAAGACCTCATGTCATCCTAAGTTTGAAACGACAGAAGACAGAGAAAATGTAGATCCTACTCCCCCAGCACAATAAAATTGCAGCATGAGACCTGGGGGCAGAAACAGGGGGGTCCAGTGACACAGTGGCCCTATCCGGGGGAGGCCCTGGACAGGGCCCAACAGGCAGGAAATCAATCCACCCACATTGCCAAGCATCAACCAAAAAGACACCCACCAACCGCAATCCTGAATGAAGGTCGAGTATTTCCAGCAGAGTACAGCCCAATTGCACGAGTGCGCAAGAGAAAGACAGCAAGCCAGCAAGCCGCCCCCGAATGCCATTGGAGGAAGGGCATTCCGGTGGCGATGAGAGCCTACCTGGCAAGACATCAAGGGTGGACAGTATCAGCCTTTCTGGTCACCTTCACGCCCCTGGGCCAGACAGCACTTAATCATAGACCAGGCTGAAAAGAAGAGTCTTTAGTAGATGCTTGAATGTTTGCACTGAGTCTGCATTTCTAATTGGCAAACCATTCCAAAGTAGTGGAGCTCTATGAAAAAAGGCCCTGCTTTTTGTTTTTTCAAATGTTAGGTACAGTTAAAAGGCTGCATCTTGTGATCTAGGGTTACATGCAGGTATGTATGTATGGATAATTACAACGAGATAAGTAGGAGCAAGTTGATGTATTGATTTATAGGTTAACAATAAAACCTTAAAATCAGCCCTAACCCTAACAGGCAGCCAGTGTAAAGAGGCTAGTACTGGAGTAATGTGATCAAATGTTTTTGTTCTAGTTAGGATTCTAGCAGCCGTTTGCAGCACTAATTGAAGTTTAATTATTGATTTATCAGGGTAACCGGAAAAAGAGCATTGCAGTAATCTAATCTTGACATAACAAAAGCATGGATTCGTTTTTCTAGATCTGTTTTTGATAAAACGTTTCTGATTCATGCAATGTTTCGAAGATAATAATAAGCAGCTCTTAAGAAATATTTTATAAGTTCATCAAAGGAGAGGTCAGGGTCAAGGGTAACGCCAAGATTTCTTACAGTTTTTTAGGATACAACCATGCAGCCATCGAGGTTCACAGTGAGATCTGCCAACAAAACTCTGTTTTTCTTGAGTTTTAAAGCCAGTTCTCTGTCATCCACTTCCTAATCTGAAACATCTGAAACACATGCTTCCAAAGTTGCTAATTTTAGGGTTTCTCCATGCTTCAAAAAAATATACAACTGTGTGTCATCAGCATAGCAGTGAAAATTGATATTGTGATTCCAGATTACATCTCCAAGAGGCAGCATATATAGTGAAAACTATAAAGGGCACAGAACCGAGCCTTGAAGAACACCAAAACAGATCACTGATATCTATCAGATAAATGAGATTTAAACCAGACTAGCACATTCCCATGTAGCCCAATATGGGTTTCCAGTCTCTCTAAGAGAAGGGAGTGATCAATAGTGTCAAAAGCAGCGCTAAGATCAAGAAGCAACAGGACGATTGAGGAACCTCTGCGGCCATTTGAGGGTCAATTGTTACATTCACGAAGGCAGTCTCAGTACTATGATGGGGTCTGAAACCGGACTGGAGCATTTCATAAATGTTTACTGTCTTCAAGAAGGCATTCAGTTGTTTGGAAACACATTTTTCAAAGACTTAAGAGGAATGAGAGGATCGATATTGGCCTATAGTTGTTTAATAAGTCTGGATCCAGATTAGATTATTTTAGAAGAGGCTTAATTTCTGCAACTTATAGTGAGTTTGGTACACATTTTGAGGAAATCGTATATATCAGATATCAACTAGCATCACAGCAAGTGACCTTGAACTAACGTTAAACAACATGTGATTCGGATTTGTTATTTGTGTCCCTGCTGTGTAATAAACATAACCTAACAAAGCAAAAATTCCAAGTGTTACATTTGGTACAGACACAACATGGCCAATCACCCAAAGCACACCGTTGGTGCTGGCAGATTCATGTCATGGGGATTTCATCATCAGGTACTGCAACAGAAAGGGGGAAATAGCTGGAGTGATGAAAAGAAAAATCTTTAAAAAAAACATGTCGCCCTCTGCAAGGAGGCTGAAACATTTAATCAAAGCACACAACCAGTGCTACAGTGGAATACATTGAATTTAAAAGGGAAATGTCCTTCAGTCAGTGCCCTGACCTAAATGCAATTAAATGTTTGTCATGACTTGACTATTGCCATCCATCAATGCCTCACAGGGACCTTCAAAGAGCATGAACCGTTATAGAATACGAATGGTCAAATATTGTCATGTTGTGGGAATGTTGGTAGAGACCTATCACAACCAACACAGTATCACATGTTGTGATCAAATAGGCACAAATGGATTGATAGAATTATGACATACCTTCTGACAAATACAGGACACGATTGTTGCATATCTACCCAGAAGGAAGAAATTAATGTGATGAATCTTAAATGGTTAAATATAACATCAGCTGAGTTCAGTAATGAATTCTATAAGTTATGCTAAAATTTAACAATATGCCTTTTTTTGCATACAGTGTATTTGAATGAAGACTCCTGATACTGTCAAAGTATCGTCTCTGTCCCTTTTACAATGTAGAATAGTTTTCCCGAATGCTTTCCCTGTGAGTGTCTGTGTGTGTGTGTGTGCACGTGTGTGCGTGTGGGCACATGTGTGCACGTGTGTGCATATGTTTGTACAGGAAGACTAAGCATTGGACTGGTGGTCAAAGACTCAAGTATAAAAAGAGAGGCAGAGCTCAAAGTTTAACAGAAGGCTGACCTGACAAGGTCACACAGGACCAAGCTGGAGGAGGACCTGAGAATTTTAAACTTTATTACAAATGGCACAATATGAAGATGCTCAATACTGTTTTCAAGATACAAACTCTTCTTGCAGAAAGACTTCAATATCAACATCTATTTATATAACACTGTACATCTTCCTCTCATTGATTTCAGCAGTTACAGTATTTTTGAATCTACTGGTGATCATCTCCATCTCTCACTTCAAGCAGCTCCACACTCCAACCAACGTGCTCATCCTCTCTCTGGCTGTGTCAGATCTCCTGGTGGGACTGATTGCCATACCAGCAATTACTTCAGCAGTAATGGAAGCATGCTGGGTACTTGGGGGATATATATGTGCATTGCTTCTCTTCATTACTTATTTATGTACTTCTTCATCTATTGGTAATTTAGTCTTGATTGCTATTGATCGCTATTTTGCTGTATGTGATCCTTTATTGTACCACTCAACAGTAACAATGAGAAGGATTCAGTTTGGTGTATCTTTTACCTGGGGTTGTTGTATTATACTAGATATTGTAAGTTTCTTATTAAATGTGCAGGAAGCCAGTAGGTGTTTTGAGGAATGTTACATGCTTAAGGGAGATATCTGGGTTAATATAGTTGGCCTAGTAATGACAGTGGGCATACCGTGCTCTATTATTATGACACTATACTTAAAAATATTTGTTGTGGCCAGATCTCAGGCCAGAAAGGTATTTTCTAAAGTGGCTGCCACTGTGCCTGGTGTTAAAACTGTACAGGCAAATAAATCAGAAAGAAAAGCAGCTAGAACTCTAGGTATTGTCGTTTTTAACTATTTTGCTTGTTGGATTCCAATGTATGTTAGCAGATTTTTTTTTCATGTGACAAGTGATAATTTACTATCAGCTTTCATATGCTTTCTGCCACTTGTTAATTCCTTAACTAATCCAATCATTTATGCTTTTTTTTATCCATGGTTCCAAAACACTGCAAAATACATTTTAACAGGTTATGGAGTTCGTAGTTCGTATGTATTTTTTCTGAAGCCTCACAAAAATGGTTCATTATTGTAATGTTTTACTGCACTTTTGTTTTTGTAATTTCTTCTTTCGTGTAAGATTTAATTAGAGCAGAATGACATGGGCTGTCATCATATTTGGTTGTAGACTTCAAACACCAATGTCTGTGGTTGTTATACTTCATAAAGTGATAAATAATATTACCTTTGCCAGGTTTTCTAAGTCAATTACATGATAGAGAAAAATTGAATCCAGCAGATCTCCAGTTCAGCTGAGTGATTACTTGCTTTGACCTTTGACATTTCGATAAGCTTGATTGATCACAATAAGAGCACCACTTATGGACAGTTCTTTTATTATGGTTCAAATCGGATGACCTGTTATTTGAACAGACGTCCTCTTCAAAGGGGGTCCTTCTAGGTGGGTTTTATGTGTTCAGTAACTTCCCACAGAGGAAGATGTGTATATAAGTTGTCCTTTATATTTGTGTATTCTGACTGGGATGTCTTCGTAGTGTGTATAATCTGTGCTGGCTAAAGAGGCTTCTTAGGGAAGGTGGTTGACCTACAGTGTCACCTTGACACTGTACAGTGTCAAGTCACTGAGCTCTTCAGTACGACCCATTGTACTGTCACTGTTTATCAATGGAGATTTCATGGCAATGTTCTGGATTATATGCACCTGTGAGCAATGGGTGTGGCTAAAACACCTGAACTCAGTAATTAATAGGGGTGACCACGTACTCTGAGTTTTATAGTGTGTCAGTCAATAACTTTTGGGAAAGGTAAGAAGACACAAAACACCAAGACAAACCAAAATAGAAAGTCAAATGTGTAAATTTCATTCAAATTACAGGCACGTTATAGATAAACTCTGAAATGTATAAAATGTTCAATGAATTGGAAATGATTATTTAGGTAGAGAATGCATTGTTAATATGTAAGCCCCCTCTTTTTCAAGGGACCAAAAGTAATTGGAAAATAGACCCAAAAGCTGTTTCATGGACAGGTGTGGGCTGTTCCTATGTTATTTCTTTATCAATTAAGCAGGTAAAAGTTCTGGAGATGATTCCATGTGTGGCATTCACATTTGAAAGATGTTGCTTGGAACCCACAACATGCAGTCAAAGCAGTTCTCAATGAAAGTGAAACAGGCTGCAAAGAATATATCCATCAGAGAGATAAGAACATTAGGAGTTGGCAAATCAACAGTTTGGTCCATTCTGAGATAAAAAGAACGCACTGGTGAATTCTGCAACAAAAAAATGAACATATGTGGGGTGATCTGAAGAAGGCTTTGCACAGGTGTCCTCGCAATCAGACAGATTTGAAGCATTTTTGCAAAGAGTGTGCAAATATTGCCACGTCAAGATGTGCCATGCTAATAGACTCCTACCCAAAAAGACAGAGCGCTGTAATAAAAGCAAAAGCTGCTTCAAGAAATTATTAGTTTAAGGGTGTGTACACTTATGCAACCAGTTAATTTCCAGGTTTTTATGTTTCATGTCTCCCCCGCAAAGATTTCAGTTGGTTTTTCGTTTGAATTGTTTACATTATAGGTCACATTAAAAACGGAAAAATTGTGACATGATTTATCATTGTCTCATTATTTTACATTAAAAAAACCTGGCATTTTAACAGGGGTGTGTAGACTTTTTATATCCACTGTACATGGTCTGTACATAGTCTAATATAATGATGAATCTGACTGGATTGGAAAGAACTGGATGTGTCAATAGAGGGCATAAGGGCTTTACTCAAGAAACATAACTTATTGACAAACTTGTTTACTTAAATCGGTGTAATTCAATAGTATTTAATGATACCTATGATTTAATGATACCTATCACTGCGGTCTGATGTAAAAAAAAAATCATATCTAATCTGAAAACATAATGTTTCTATAATACTAAGATCATTTATTAAAAATACCCTTTTAATTTATATAATTATTATTCTTTGTTAATGAATGGGAAAGTGTTTAAATTTCACCCGTCAACAACATCAAGAGAGTCAAAAAAAGATGAAGTACATTTATGGGAGTGTTACAGTTCATGTGGTTCAACATCCCCCCCAATGGATGTATTGTTCTGTAATTTACAATGCTGCATTATATCAGATAACATGCAGGTCTAACTCACTAGTGTACAGTGAGCGTCCAATAGTAAATATAAGCATATGAAATGATGTATGGCATTATAATAAAATGTGAAATTATGGCATGGATTTAGAAAAAAAATACTGATTATGAAATATAGATATTTAATTTAAGGATAGTGATCATATGAATCAATTTATTATCACATCGTTGTTCGGCTTCTTGTTGAATAATAATGATAGCAGAGATCACCCAAAAGGCCCTGAGCAAAAGTTTGCATACCCTTGAATGTTTAGCCTTGTTACAGACACACAAGGTGACACACACACACACACACACACACACACACACACACACACACACACACACACACACACACACACACACACACACGAAAATGGCAATTCTGGGCTAATTTCCCATACTGTGTTCTGTATCCAATGTATCATCATATACCATCTCCTTTTTTTCCTTCATTAATCCAATAATATATGCTTTATTTCACCTATGGTTTAAAGTGACAGCTAAACATATTTTAGGACTGAAGTAAGTGTTTATAGTTACTATGTTTTAATGCCTACATTTTCTAGATTTAGATAAGCCATACTATATTTCCATATCTTCCATCAACTCAAATGTGTTTACATTCCTATTCAAGTTACATTCAGAATTAATAACGATGTATGTGGCTGGATTGAATTGTGTTAGTGAATATTCCATTAATCAATGTATGTGGTGTTTCCATGATATTGAATTACAAACAGTATGCATTCTAACAGTGAATTGCATTTTGAGGATGCCATGATTCATTCTATATGTTGGTGAACATCACCCTCTTGTGGCTCAGTTGGACAAAACCTTCAACAAATGTAAAGCTGAATGAAAACTAATGCATTAAATAAATTGTAAGTAACGTGGCGGTTGGAAGTGTCACAGAGACTATCAAGGCCACTAAATCAAACTCTCAAAACTTCAACTGATCTGACTGGTAGATGTGTGTTACGCCCCCTGTCAGACAGAAGGGGGAGTAATAGTGAAAAAATGACACAGGACACAGTGCTGCTTTTGTTATGTCGATGGTTGTAATGACTACGGTTAGCAGCAGAACCTCCCCCTCTACCCTCTGAGTGTGCCAGAACAAACTAGTCAATCCCATACTGTAACTGATAAAGGCATATAATAGCTTAACGAGTTTAGCAGAAATTCTGTTCATTTCTGTTCATTTCAAAAAGGCTCTGGCAACATAAATAAAGTTTTGTTGGCATTTTTTTATCCCCTTGATTCTCGTTCTACTACAAGTGCAGTCATTTCCCCAATGTTATACACATCTTGCTGACATGCTACAGTTTTGGGGTTATGGAAAGCTGTCCAAATCCCACCGGCCACAACACTCTTACATCCCTATTATCTGCTTTAGTAGGCCAAGCTGCACTGAGAATATGATCCCCGGCACATGCGTGTGTACCCCAAAGACAAGTAATGGTTATGCAGCTAATTATTGGTAAGCTAGAGACAAGGGCGCGGCCAGAGATTTTGGGACCCCTGAAAAGATATATCGGGCCCCACACAGATGGGGGTCTGGGGTCTATTGGCACAATGCATTCAGTGGTGTGGGAGCCAAAGCACCTTTAGAGCTGCGTGGTTGTTCAATATAGGGTGAGTGCACAGGGAATAGTATCACTACCGTATATACTAAATACTGGGTATAAATTGTCGTCCAGTTATGTTAATCATAAGTTCGGACATTTTACTACAGTGGTCAGAGACCATAAACGATGTACATATAGATATGGGATGCACTGTCGTTGTATGTCTTTCTTATTTGCGATAATAAGATAGGTGGTGATTGGTCCTATTTTCATAACAATCTCACGGCCCCGATGCAACTGTCAACAGACATGACATCCAGCACATCTGCTCACCTCTTTCAGTTGGTTGTAGGGCTGGTTCAGGGGTATGGGGAAGGGAAAACAACTCAGTTGGGCCTGGTACCAGGTAGGAGGCAGGAACAACTGATTCGGTATCAAAGGTTTGACAGCATTTATTAAATATCAGCTAAAAGAGCAAAGAAATGTAAACACTTAGAATTTTCTGTGAAGATATTAAGTAACTAATGCGAGTGCTGCAAAAGTGGCCTATATCACTTTGGACAAAGCTAACAGGTTAATATCCAGCACTCGTGGACTACACCCACCTTCCTCTGAACAACTCGGTATCATACCGTCCGTCACCCCTTCTTTTCTTTCTTTTCGTTTTAGGAAACACTGTTTTTCTTTAGTAAACAAGAGACATCCTTAATGCTCCACCTGTACTGCACACTCGAAACTCTCTGCTAGCAAGTACAAGTACCGTTTACGCATGGTTTGGAGACTGGACCGTACCATTTCATGTGGAGAGTGGGGCGTGTGCAATGCACTATACAGAGGCTCTCTTGGTGTTCTTTTCATCAAAAAGAAAATAGGAAAAGTGGATATGTTACCAATTTAACGTTTTAATTAATTATTTTATCTTTTAATAATGGAAAGATTTCCTTACCTATTGTTTTAATATTTCTTTAGGGCCCTTATCAGTCACAGGCCTTTTGAATCGACCTAACTCTCCCGATCTGTGCCCCAACACAATCAATCCAGTTCCAAAGCTCTGGGGAAAATTCCTTCAATCTCATGTCTTGATTTTTGCTGTGACATGAACTGTCTATTGTTGGACCTTATATAGACAGGTTTGTGCACTTCCAAACCATGTGAAATCAATTGAATCTACCACAGCTGTCCTGCAATCAACTTCTAGAAGCATCTCAGGTTTGATTATGCACATCAGCTCAATTTTGGATCTCAAAGCAAAGGGGCTGAATACCTATGATATTTTAGTTTTTTCTTTAATAGATTAGCAAATGTTTTAACTTGTTAACCATTATAGAATAAAGCTATAACATAACAAACATGGAAGATTACTTTCCTGATGCAGTATTTATTTACAACAAGGACAGAGAATTAACCTAAGAAACATCATACATTTGTAGATAATTAATTGCAATTAAAATCAGTAAAAATGGATGTATGAAACTTTTCCATTATCCAGGATAGTTAGTAATTATTTATGCCAACGGACTTAAAGAAAAGTTGGCACCATAACCCTCCATCACCGTTTTAATCCACGGCATGAAAAAAGGTATTTTCATGTACACTTGAGGCATCCGGGTACAGTCCACAGTACAATAAAAAGCTATCACACCCTGCGCCGTATTTTGGCAAATAAGAGGTCCCCCAGAATCTCCCTAGAAAACCATGAACAGAGATTAGTGAAAAGAAAGTAGAAGGTACACAGAAATAAACATTATTCAAGCTGGTGTTGTTCTGTATTCTTTCAAATCTAATACTTGATGCCAATTTAATGTATTTACCTGATAAAATCCTTTTCTTGTTTTACTGCCAGTACACATCATATGGTTTTCTTCGAAGTAATGCTGCCACTCGCTCTTGCATTTAGAGATGTCCTCCACGGTAACTTCAGCTTCCATCAAAACATTTGAGCCATGTTGGTTTTGTGAATTAGTCTTGCCCCACCCGGCAACAGAGCAATTCATTCCTTTTAAATGTTTGTTATGGTCTGCAAGTCCAATGACATTCACACACTCAGATATATTAGCTGAGGTGCTTAACTACATAATGAGAAAAATAAGAGAAAAGGAGGTTTATATTTTATTCAATAAATGTTTAATTAATATTGTTAAACATCTAAAGTCTTTGTACATTAAACTAAGAAAAAACGTTGACTACTTTGTCTATGGACGTTGCATAATTAGACAAAAAAGAAATTAGACAAAAATGTCTTCACCTTCAGTAGCATGATGTCATAGTCGTACTGTGTTATATTCTGATGTAATGGGTGGGTATGGTAATGTACCACCTGAATCGTCTGCCAACAAGTCTTATTCTTTAAGTTGTGGACTCCAAGCACAGCCGTTAAAGGATAAACACTGACAAGAAATAAAAAAGATTAAAAGACACCAAATGAAATAGAATATGCCCCTAAAATGTAGGCAACTCAACCGTTTGTTGTCTTCAGGGAAAAAGAGGGACTCACTCTTTTAAACAGTGAGCGGCGGTCAGGACAAAGTCCTTGTGGATGAGCATCCCACCACAAACATGATGTCCTCGGTGTTGTAAAGAGACCATGTAGGGTCTGGAGTGGGGCTCAGCTACGTTTCCACCTACAACACCACTCTCAGAGGCCCCTTGAAAGTTATATGAACAGGAGTATAGATTACCATGAGAAACACAAGGAGCAAAATAATAACCAACAGAAATGACATTGAATGTGGTAAAATAACTCCTGGTTTAGCGTTGACTACGGGTAATGTATAACATAGAGACGGGACGTTTCTGGTAATACAGGCAATGTATAACATGGAGACGGGACGTTTCTGGTAATACAGGCAATGTATAACATGGAGACAGGACGTTTCTGGTAATACAGGTAATGTATAACATGTAGACAGGACGTTTCTGGTAATACAGGTAATGTATAACATAGAGACAGGACGTTTCTGGTAATACAGGTAATGTATAACATAGAGACAGGACGTTTCTGGTAATACAGGTAATGTATAACATAGAGACAGGACGGTTCTGGTAATACAGGTAATGTATAACATAGAGACAGGACGTTTCTGGTAATACAGGTAATGTATAACATAGAGACAGGACATTTCTGGTAATACAGGTAATGTATAACATAGAGACAGGACGGTTCTGGTAATACAGGTAATGTATAACATAGAGACAGGACGTTTCTGGTAATACAGGTAATGTATAACATAGATACAGGACGTTTCTGTGGAGAGACTCACCGGCACAGGAACGATGGAGGAGGATGATGAGGATGACGTACATGGTGCTAGACTGGCAGAGATCTAAATGTGTTGACAGATTGAGTTTCCCCTCCCTATATAACAGCTCAGCATCGCACACACACGCACATGCACACACACACACAAACACACACACACACAAACACACACACACACAAACACACACACACACACACACACAGCATGTGGTCAAGCAGATTAGTCATATTGAAATTTAAAGCAGAGGAGGAATGTGGAGATATCACACATTTTAAAGTCCAGAACCTGAGCTAAAATGAGCTGGAGGAGGTTTGAGACAGAGGCGTTTGGTGGACTTGTAAGTGGTTAGCAGGTTTAGATTATCCGTTTATGTAAGGGCAACCATATGAATGTTTGCTCACAAGTCCTGTTTCTTTCCATTCGTGTCCTTTGCAGAGTATGTGAGCAGAGCGGTATGGAAGAGAGCGGACCCAATTTGAGTGTGGAGAGATAGCGGAGCAGGAAAGAAAGCTGTCGCTCAGTTCCACTGCAGTACTACTGACTTCCTATGGTCATTCCATGCTCTGTATGGCGAGCATTTGTAGGATGCTCATGTCCTGCACTGCTTTTTGATTGAGTTTGCTTGTTTCATGAAGAACCTCATGAAAGTTTCAGCTGTAAACAAGGTGATTTACAGAAATTAGGTGGTCCAATTGAAGGTTTATCGGTCTAATAATGCTTTAAGTTACATTTCTAGAGAACGAGAGTCAGAAGCAAGAACCTTGGTTGAGGAAAAACATTTTCTAAAATGCATTCTCTGCATGAGATGACCAGCCAATGTGTTTGTACAAAAAGATACTAAAAACTATACACAAAACCTGGGATAGATACTGAATCCACTAGCAGACATCATTAATAAAATGCAGAAATAATTAGGTTACTACCATTATTGTCTGTCCACTCATACATCTTTCCTTTTTTGTGTAGGCAATTTCTTTGTTATAAACAACTAAATTTAGTATTTGATGATTTTAGTAGCTGTATGTTCTTCAAATGCTTAGCACTTGATTTTACTGGCAGCCTACAGCAGGGGGTGTTGCAAATTCTTAACGTTTACTGTAAAAGGTAGGTGTTTATTTTGAACAATAAGATAATATTGCAGCATAACCTATTCAATTAAATACATGTCATTTAAAAGGCATAGTTTATAACATGTAGTCTATTTTAAATATGTGCCTATGAGCTCACCTTTACATTTTTATAAAAAATGGACATACTGTTAGGTCCAGAAATATTTGACATTGACACAATTTTCATAATTTTGGCTCTCTAAGCAACAACAATGGATTTGAAATAAAACAACCAAGATGCAATTGAAGTGCAGACTGTCAGCTTTAATTGAATGGGTTGAACAAAAATATCATATGAAACGTTTTGGAATTGCAACCATTGTCATACACAGACCCTTTATATCAGGGACTCAAATGTAACTGGACAAATTAACACAAGAATTTCTCTAGAATTCTTTGCAGGCAATGACTGCTTAAAGTCTGAGATGGATGGACATAAAAGTGTAACAGTCCTCATTCAGTTAAAAGTATGTCCCAACGTTGATGGCAGGTTAGGGTTTTTGTCATATATCTAGCTCTGGAGGCAGACCTGCTGTTAGACATAAAGTATATGATTGTTTGCGTCAATTTGGAGGGTGTAGTATGGACTAACAGGTACTGACCACAAGCAGCGAGAGAGAAAATAAGAACTGGCAAAAGCAGGTTAACTTCCCCATTGAGTATTGTGGGCAGACCTATGTTTAAAAAGTTGGTTCTGACTGCAACTCACAAGAATTGGGATACAAAATAGGCATTCATGTTATGCTTGTAGTAAATTACTTCATATGCACACAGGAAATCTGTGCAGGAATTGATATATCAACTTGCAAATTTTGTGTAATATATGTACAATATTATCCAATTTATTACATATGAGTCCTTTAAACAAGAAAAGCATGAAAGATTAAATGTTTATATTCACAAAATACATAAACAAAAACGTATTGCTTTTATTTATGATTGCTTGTTAAGACATGTTGGTACCATAACCATTCAAAACCTCATCAATCCAAGGTCTGAAAAAAGGTACTTTTGTGAACACGTTTGGTAACGTGTGATCATTACAATCCGAAGAACAAAAAGATATTACACCTTGTAGCACGTTTTTGCAAAGAAGAGGTCCCCCGGAATCTCCCTAAAAAAATAAAACAGGAATTAGGGAAAAGACTAACCGAAGTTAAAGAGAAATGTACAATGCATGTCAAGTAACACTGACGGTGGTTGTCAGTGTATTTTTATAGTACTGCTACGATCATTTCATTTAGTTACCTGGCAAAATCCTTTTCTTTCTTTAGTACGAGTGCATATCATTTGTTTGTTTTCAAAGTACGTCTGCCACTTGCGCTTGCATTCAGAGTTATCCTGGATTACCACGACGGCTTCCATCAAAACATCTGATCCATATACACTGCCAGAGTTTGTCTTGCCCCAACCGGCAATAGAGCATCTGGTGGTTGCAGGGAAATGGGTATCCTCTTCTGGGAGTCCAATGATTGTAACATTCTTGGCAAGTTTGGCCTTGGTCTTCAACTACAATATTAGAAACAAAATATATAACAAAAAGGTATTTAATATATATATTTTGGAATAACACAAACCTAATTACTTTGCATATGAAGGGAACAGATCATCTGAAAATGTTCAAAGTTAAGAGAAAATGTGATCCGTCGTAAGTTCACCTTCAGTAGCATGATGTCATAGTTGTACTGTGTTATATTCTGATGTAATGGGTGGGTATGGTAATGTGCCACCTGAATCGTCTGCCAACTCTTCTCTTTCTTCTTTAAGTTGTGGACTCCAAGCACAGCCGTTAAAGGATAAACACTGACAACAAATATAAAGCAGTGCGAGACACCAAATGAAATAGAATATTCCCTTAAAATGTAGGCAACTCAACCGTTTGTTGTCTTCAGGGAAAAAGAGGGACTCACTCTTTTAAACAGTGAGCGGCGGTCAGGACAAAGTCCTTGCGGATGAGCATCCCACCACAAACATGATGTCCTCGGTGTTGTAAAGAGACCATGTAGGGTCTGGAGTGGGGCTCAGCTACGTTTCCACCTACAACACCACTCTCAGAGGCCCCTTGAAAGTTATATGAAAAGGAGTATAGATTACCAAGAGACCATGTGACAAGGAGACAAATAAATGACACAAAATAAATTAAGTTGAATACTGTCAACTGTTTTAGGATAATGGGCACAAGTTGTGTATTCAATCGAGACAGCAGGTTTGTTGAGACTCACCGATAGAGGGAAGGAGATGTGGGAGGAGGATGAAGAACTGGTACATCATGCTAGACTGGCAGAGATCTACTGCTGTTGACTTCCACCTCGTAATGAGAGCGCTTTGCACCAAACCAGCCCACAGGCTGACACGCCCACAGACTGACACGCCCACAGGCTGACACGCCCACAGACTGACACGCCCACAGGCTGGCCCACGCACACATGCACACGGTTTTCTTTCATTGTGAGGGTCTGTCACAGAAACCCGACATGGAAATGTATGTTCCCTGTTCTCTTGTCTTAACATTAACCACAATGACCTAGAGTTAACCTAGCCATAGCAAGGTATGGTTTGGGCCCCCTCCCCCAGCGGTCAGGAGGCCTAAGCGAATGCTTACATCCCCTTATGCCTCGAACCAGTCATGACAGAGACGGGGGATATCACAGGATGGTCTAGTATTCACACGGGGAAGTACAAGCAGAAATGAGGTCGTGTGGAAATATCACACATTTGATAGTTTACCAGACAAAACTCAAGAGGAGACTGAGTTGGAGGTTATGTGGTGGGCTCGTAAATGGTTAGGGGTTTCAGATTACGAACTATCATTTTATAAGATGTCTACATTCATAAAATCTAGTTCCATTTCTTTCAATTCTTGTCTGTAATCCTTGAGTCAGGACCTCAATAGGAAGACGGTAGTGAAACATTTGATAACAAACTGATACTAAAACCCCTGAAGACATTGAAAACAGGTACTGGTTTATACATTTTGTAGCTGTAAGCTGATTAATTCCAAAAATCTTAAATGACTTGACAGAGTAGTTTTAAAAGTTACCCATGGTTTGATAATTATTCTACTTCATAGTCAGGCTGTATGGAGACAAACTGAGCTAAAATGTTTTGACTTTAAGAACAGAAAAACATAGAAGAAAGATTTCATATTATGAAAAGATTGAATTCAATTGTATGAATATTATTGATTCAAAGGTGGTAAAAGTGCAAGCTAAAATCATTAAATGGGTATACATTTTTATAAACCTATCTCATTAACTGGATTTGTTTTTGCGTAGACGTTTCCAAACCATAAGGCTTGGATTAAACTTCAGCCACCAGAAAACATTAAACTTACATCAATAGAGTCTGAACATAGCAACAGTGATGTCGATGCAACCAGGGAATAACAGTTTATTATTTTGTTTAAATGTACACTTTTAGCCTAGCTTATACAGTTCTTAAACTTCTTTCCACAGGTTGCATTGGGAAAGCAGTGCTTCACGGAAAGCCTGCTGCATATAGATCTGTAACCGGTCCTTGGAGTGGCGGTCAAGTGTTGAATCCCGTTTCCTGCCGAGTCAATAGAACATCGGATCCAGGCAGAAGAACGGTGCTGGTCAGCTTTCTTACTTCCTGGACTTGTGAAAAGGCTGGTGCAGCACGTCATAGAGGCGTCTGGCCTGTTGGAATCAAACATCAAGTCACGCTTGAGTTATGGAGGGCGTGTTTACATGTGCTTTGCCTCAAAAATTTAAGTAGACGGTATACAAACACATTTTGGCATATCCCACTCCTCAATAAGAGCAGGTCATTAACCTGGAGGCAGATCTGTTTCGAAGGGGTTACCATATTGCTTACTACCGACCTTTTGTGGGCCCAGTCCAGGACAGAGAACCAGGTCTTCTTTAGATGCATTGATGATGCCTTCAAGGGACTGAAAAAGAGCAAGACAACAATAATGATCACCTCTAAGGACAAAAATCCATTCTGGTCCATTAAAAGATAGGACCATTGTTTCATTGAAGATGACAAAAGCCTCTCACCGAAAAAGTGGACAGCAGTGTAATCGTGTCTGTCTTGTTGACGGACTTCACCGTTGTCAGACAATCGGTTACCTGCAAAAACAAAAGCAATAAATACACTACTGTCCAAAGCTTTTGGGTCAATTAGAAATGCTGTTATTATCGAAAGAAAAGCAATTTGGATGTCCATTAAAATAACAAAATAACAAAATGATCAGAAATACAGTGTAGATGTTGTTAATTTATTAATTACGATTATAGCCGGAAACAGTTGATTTTGAAATGGAATATCTCCATAGGCGTACACTATCAGTAACCATCAGTCCCATGTTCCTGTGTCCCAAGTTTATTAATTTGCAATTATGTCAGCACAGCTGAAAACTGTGGTGCTGATTATTAAATAAGCAAAAGACTGGCCTTCTTTGGACAAGTTGAGTATCTGGAGCATCAGCAATCGTGGATTCAATTACAGAAAATGACCAGAAGAAAACTCTTGATTCTATTCTTGTTCTGAGACATTAAAGCTATTCCATGTGAAAAATTTCCAAGAAACTGAAGATCTCATAGAACGCTATGTACTTCTCCCTTTACAGAACATCACAAACTTCGTTCTAACCAGAATGGAAAGAGGAGAGCGAGGCCCCAGTGCACAACTGAGCAAGAGGACAAATACATTAGTATCGGCAGCTTCATCATATAGTACCCACAAAACACAAGTCAGAACGTCACCAGTCCAGGATTCTGGCCTTCTAGGCACAATTTCTAAGAAAAATACATAACTCAAACTGGTCAATAAAAGAAAGGATTAAGATGGGCTTAAGAACACCAGAAGATTCAGAGGGGATAAAAATCGCAGATGGAGGTATTCAGATCACAAACGAGAACCTTCTTGAGACGCGTTCCAAATAAAAAGATACTGGAGAAATGCTTAACACCATTGGTCAAGCATGGTGGAGACAATGTGATGGTCTGGGGGTGGTTTGGTGGTGGTAAAGTGAGAGATTCATACAGGGTAAAGGGAATCTTGAGGATGGCACTTGGAGTCAATGTACTCCTACAACCGGATTATGACCCAAAGCACAGCTCCAAACTATGCAAGAACTATTTAGGGAAGCAGTCAGTTGGCAATCTGTCTATAATGGAGTGGCCGGCACAGTCACTGGATCTCAACCAGATTGACAAGTTGAAGGAGCAGCTTGACTGTATGGTACATGAGAAGTGTCCATCAATCCAGTTCAACTTATGAGACATGCATCAGAAAATGGGGTAAAATCTCTTCAGAGTATCTCAAGATATTGACAACTAGTATGCAAAAGGTCTGCAAAGCTGTATTTGTTGGATTCTATGACAAAAGCAAAGTATGACACCATCATTATATATCAATTTAAAATAATTATTTCCTACCTTGTCAATGACTATACCTCCTATGAATTTTGCTCTATTTCCTATGCAAACTCACTTTCATGGAAAACAAGGACATTTCTAAGGTATGGTCACATAGAATTAACAAAATACATAAAAAATATACGTATATACATAATATAATAAATGTTATTGTTTTACAAATAAACACCAACTACCCAAATTAATTAGTTATGTTTGACTTTCAGGTGTCTAAGACAACTCACAGTATTGTATAAATGATGTGTATTGTGGTGATGTTAAGTATTTCCCAGTTAAGTTAGTGGCCCAGACATCAGACTGGAGGTCCTTATTATACAATACAAATAGACCAGACCTTGGACAGGAGGTCTTTGTTATGTTTAATATTACCCTGAGACGTTAATAGACCAGACCTTGGACAGGAGGTCTTTGTTATGTTTAATATTACCCTGAGACGTTAATAGACCAGACCTTGGACAGGAGGTCTTTGTTATGTTTAATATTACCCTGAGACGTTAATAGACCAGACCTTGGACACGAGGTCTTTGTTATGTTTAATATTACCCTGAGACGTTAATAGACCAGACCTTGGACAGGAGGTCTTTGTTATGTTTAATATTACCCTGAGACGTTAATAGACCAGACCTTGGACAGGAGGTCTTTGTTATGTTTAATATTTTCCTGAGACGTTAATAGACCAGACCTTGGACAGGTAGTCTTTCTCCACCTGCTCCTTGAGCAGGTCAGCTGGTTTCTTCTCAAAGGATTTATAGGTCTCCAGGTAGCGCCCAGCCTCCTCGGGACTGTCCAAGACAACAGATGGGGAAGGGTGAAGTTTTGATAAACAACAACGAACAATTCTGATGAGTGGATTGCTTTAGAACAGATATTTTATCAATTTATTCTCGGACTATGAATGTACAAACATATACAGTCAACCAATCATTATAATTTTTAAAGCCCTTAAATCAGCAGTTGTCTTTAACAGATACCCAGCATGAGATCTCAAAGAGCATGAGCACAATGCCAAAACGAATTCCCTAATAGGGCCTAAATTAGGAAGAAACCTAGAGAAGAACAAGAGTCTGAGAGGTAGTCCTCTTCTGTCTGTGCAGGGTGAGAATTATGAGTACACAACCTTAAGGGCCACGTCTGTGTTTCTGCATTATCAAAAGACAAGGAAGTCAATAAATGCACTTCGATTTGTGACCTTCAGCAGAATCTAAGGATGCCTACAGTATGTACAGTGGGGAGAACAAGTATTTGATCTTCTGATTTTGCAGGTTTTCCTACTTACAAAGCATGTAGAGGTCTGTAATTTTTATCATAGGTACACTTCAACTGTGAGAGACGGAATCTAAAAAAAAATCCAGAAAATCACATTGTATGATTTTTAAATAATTAATTAGCATTTTATTGTATGACATAAGTATTTGATATATCAGAAAAGCAGAACTAAATATTTTGTACAGAAATCTTTGTTTGCAATTACAGAGATCATACGTGTCCTGGAAGTTGTTGGCCAATATCTCACGATGCATGGCCCCATCTATACTCCCCTCAATACAGTGCAGTCATCCTGTCCCCTTTGCAGAAAAGCACCCCCAAAGAATGATGTCTCCAACTCCATGCTTCATGGTTGAAATGGTGTTCTTGGGGTTGTACTAATTCTTCTTCTTCCTCCAAACATGGCGAGTGGAGTTCAGAACAAAAAGCTCTATTTTTGTCTCATCAGACCACATGACCTTCTCCCATTCCTCCTCTGGATCATCCAGATGGTCATTGGCAAACTTCAGACAGCCTGGACATGCGCTGGCTTGAGCAGGGGACCTTGCGTGTGCTGCAGGATTTTAATCCATGACGGCGTAGTGTGTTACTAATGGTTTTCTTTGAGACTGTGGTCCCAGCTCTCTTCGGGTCAATGACCAGGTCATAAAATGCAAATTAATTATTTAAAAATCATACAATGTGATTTTCTGGATTTTTGTTTTAGATTCCGTCTCTCACAGTTGAAATGTACCTTTGGTAAAAATGACAGACCTCTACATGCTTTGTAAGTAGAATAACTTGCACAATCAGCAGTGTATTAAATACTTGTTCTCCCCACTGTCTCTCATTTGTCTGAGTATATGTTACTCTCTACTCCTCACGGTCTTACCTCCAGGCCAGGATGAGAGTGCAGTCTGACAGGATGCAGATACGAGCCAGCTCTTTCACCGAATGGTGGGGATCCTTCTGCGAATGGGTGCAGCGAGGAAGGTAAGACACTTAGTGGCCTTTGGTATCACTCAGCAAGCAGAACAGCATCAGCAAAATGCATATTCACAGTATGAGCTATTTGAATAAATGCACCACGGTCTCACCACGTCTACCTGCACCAGGAGAACCCTGAGGGTGAAGGTCTGTCCGAGCTGTTTTAGGCGGTCATGGATGTAGCTGGGGTTGAGGTTGTGGTACCTGAGGCTGCAGGTCCAACCACAGTCATGACCCGGGGTCCCAGTAGAACCCATACACACAAATGGAAAGGAGGCAGAATGAGAACCTTCTCCAGTAGAACAAATCACACCACCAAATGTCATATAACACACCAAGAAAGAAAAAAAAGAGAAAGAAAGTTGACTTCGATCTCACGTGCAGAAAGACAAAGAACTCAGATTTTAAAAAGGACAAACGGCCTTTATAAGTCAGCAATGAAAATAAGAGAGACAATCATTTTTGGGGAAAAACATTAACATTTGACAAATAAGTCATTTTAGTTCAATTAATCATTACAAGTACAATATTTATTTGTTGAAAAATGACAAGAGCTCATAACCTGTGTAATTTTATACAGACTTTTTGTTTTCTTATCTTCATGTGCGACAACAATTCTGTGGGTTACCTGTTGTTCTGTTCCACAGAACATGTTGCATTGCAGTTGTGAAGTTTTGCTAATTTCGAGAGTGTGCCGAGACCCAGAACCTCAACAGGAAAAGCGCAGAGGGGGTTTGTGGTTTCTCACTACTGGGAGAGTACATATGACAGCTTACAGAAAAACAGAAAAGCACCACAAAGCCCACCTAACAACATACCTAAGAAAAAGGGCACAGGTAGTCTGCCCCAGGACATAGTCAGGAATTATGTCGCCAAACTCCCAAGGCACACTCCTCACAAAGCGAAGAACTGGATTTCCTCTCTGAGCCAAAGACATGAACAACGCTTTGCAATTAGCACAACACGGCTAACAGCCCTTCATCGACTGGTGTTAATGACTTTCAAACAAAGCCATTCTATAATATTATTTTGGCATACATTCGCAGAGCAAGCTGTAAATGTAAAGGATTTAACTAAATCTCGGTTTACGAAACTTAAAACGTCTGTGATCCTTGTACCTGTCTGGGGCTGACTATTATGCTGTTCCCGGAGCCCACAGGTTTAGGATAAACCAGGATGTCAGCACCCTCTGACCTTTGATCATCGTTTTCTTCTGAAACCAGGGTTCCCCCTCCACCACACCCCAGACCATCAGTCCCTGACAGCGGATCCTGGTTCCTCTCCCTGCCCACAGAGGGGGCCGATGTCGCCCCGTCTGGCCCAGCTTGTGCCCCTAAAACCTATATGAGTAAAGGCAGATTTTTACTTGAATGTCTAACGTGTCTGTGTAGGGCCTGTGGAAACCAGAAAAAAACAGAAAGCAACTGACAGTGGTCAAAACCCCCAAAAACCCTACAAGAGGAAATAGGTAGAAAGCTATACTGTGTTCCCTGCAAAACGCCTTGCAACAGCTTGCTATCTTCAAACCTCATTGTAGGTATTAACCACAACAGCGTTTAGCGACATCTGTGAAACATCTGTTGGGTAAGTCTGGCCAAAGGTAAGACTGTTTACACCAGGGGACCAGAGTCAGGTCACGTACGTGTTCAGGCAATTTACACGCCAAGATCCAAGCTCACTGGTGGTGAAATGTTTGTACCAAAACAGTCATGTAATCAAATATCTGGCATGATGGCTCGAAGGAAATTACTCATGTTTGCATTTCATTGAAATCAATCTATTACATTTTTTAATGAATACGGAACTAAGGAGCAAAGCTGGCCTTCCAAAAGCCAATCCGGTCTTAACAAAGTCGTTCTTCAGATCTTGGGTTGAATTGTCTGCTAGCTACTAGCTAGCACCGTAGTAAGATTATTGTTTCTGTACTGACAGAAAAACGGTTAAGATATTGGAAGCGAGCGAAATCCCCCAGACTGAAGACTCTACTGAGTCTATAAGCTACTTAGTCTATACATTTTAAAGTCAGCAGTGGCAATGCTGCGTTTTAGTTTTGTGAATAATTAACTAGGTAGCTAGCCAGAAAGGGTTCAGATTTTGTCTGTAAAACCATGGAAAAAGACAAAATAGTGTGACCAAGTTGAAAAGGAAGGTTTGGAGTGAGGAACAGATGCACCCAATTTGCAGTGGTCTCTTAATTTTGACCCTTCTGTTCCTCATTCCAAACCTTCCTTTTCAACATTTCTAGAAAGAAAAAGTTGTAGCGGTCTCTTCATTTTTTTGGAGCTGTATATCCCTTCAGAAGGTATCCAGATGCTTCTGTCTTCTGTCACATCATCAATAAACACTGGTGACCCAGTGCCATTGGAAGCCATGCATGCCCATGCCATTACACTGCCTCCACTGTGTTTTAAAGATTTTACAGTGCTATTTTTTTCTCAGAATGTCCCAAACTGTTTATGTGGCCACTCATAATGTTCCTGCTTATCTCTGTGATGGACATTTTGTTTGAAACCTAAGGATGGCCTGTTTCACTTGCACTGAGAGCTCCTTTGATTGCATGTTGTGCGTTCACAGCAACAGCTTCCAAATGCGAGTGCCACACCTAAAACAACTGATAAAGAAATAACAAAGGAAAAACCAACTCCTGTCCCTTTTGAGTACATTGTCCAATTACTTTTGGTCCCTTGAAAAAGAGGGGGTCACATGTTAAAGAGCTGTAATTCCTAAACCCTTCTTCCAATTTGAATGTGAATACCCTCAAATCAAAGCTGAGGGACAGCACTTGAAGTGCATATTCATTATTTAACTGTAACTTGAATATATTTATGTAACCAGACAAAATAACAAACTAGTGTCAGTGTCCAATTATTTCCAGACACAATAAGTTTAGGGAGTTATAAAGCTAGGACTTTAAGGTATTAAATCAATATTTTCACATTACAAAACAAGTAATATACAGTCCCCTCCAGAAGTATAGGAACGGCAATGCAAATTCCTTTGTTTCTGTTGGTCACTGAAGACATTTGGGTTTAAGATCAAAAGATGATTATGAAACTAGAGTTTAGAATTTCAGCTTTCATTTACTGGTATTCACATCTAGATATGTTAAACAACTTAGGATGAACAGTGGACAAAAAAAGTATTTAGTCAGCCACCAATTGTGCAAGTTCTCCCACTTAAAAAGATGAGAGGCCTGTAATTTTCATCAAAGGTACACTTCAACTTTGAGAGACAAAATGAGAAAAATCCAGAGAATCATATTGTAAGATCTGTAATGAATTTTATGGAAAATTCCTTGGTAAAAGATGTATTTGGTCACCTACAAACAAGCAAGTTTTCTGTCTCTCACAGACTTGTAACTTCTTCTTTAAGAGGCTTGTCTGTCCTCCACTTGTTACCTGTATTAACAGCACCTGTTTGAACTTGTTATCAGCATAAAAGACACCTGTCCACAACCTCAAACAGTCACACTCCAAACTCCACTATGGCCAAGACCAAAGAGCTTTCAAAGGACACCGGAAACAATATTGTAGACCTGCACCAGGCTGGGAAGACTGAATCTGCAATAGGTAAGCAGCTTGGTGTGAAGAAATCAACTGTGGGAGCAATTATAAGACAATGGAAGACATACAAGACCACTGATAATCTCCCTCGATCCGGGGCTCCACGCAAGATCTCACCCCGTGGGGTCAAAATGATCACAAGAACTGTAAGCAAAAATCCCAGAACCACAAGGGGGGACCAAGTGAATGACCTGCAGAGATTTGGGACCAAAGTAACAAAGGCTACCATCAGTAACTCACTACGCCGCCAGGGACTCAAATCCTGCAGTGCCAGATGTGTCCCCCTGCTTAAGCCAGTACATGTCCAGGTCGGTCTGAGGTTTGCTAGAGAGCATTTGGATGATCCAGAAGAGGATTGGGAGAATGTCATATGGTCAGATGAAACCAAAATAGAACTTTTTGGTAAAACCCCAACTCATCGTGTTTGGAGGAGAAAGAATGCTAAGTTGCATCCAAAGAACACCATACCTACTGTGAAGCATGGGGGTGGAAAACTCATGCTCTGGGGCTGTTTTTCTGCAAAGGGACCAGGACGACTGATCTGCGTAAAGGAAAGAATGAATGGGACCATGTATCGTGAGATTTTGAATGAAAACCTCCTTCCATCAGCAAGGTCATTGAAGATGAAACGTGGCTGGGTCTTTCAGCATGACAATGACCCCAAACACACCACCCGGGCAACGAAAGTGGCTTCGTAAGAAGCATTTCAAGGTCCTGGAGAGGCCTTACTTACTGATGTTTGGGCGGTTTTCTCACAATATTTCTGTCATCAACTATTGTTGTTTTCCTTGGCTGTACCACTACACCAGTAGTTTTTCTTTTTCAGGACATTCCAAATTGTTGTGCTTGCTATGCCCAATGTTTGTCCAATGGCTCTGGTCGATTTTCCTTATTTTCTCAGCTTGACAATGGCTGGCTATTCTCCCATAGACAGCTCTCTGGTCTTCATGTTGGTTTATCCTCTTTAACAAGAAATGCAGTCTTTATAGGGTAAACCAAAGATGGAAACTTAGACTAGTCATGCAGAGCTATTTAATGTTTGAACAATCAACGTAAAAGGCAACACCAGGGAAACATGAAACATCTGTCAGTCACATGTTCCAATAGTTTTGCTCACTTGAAAAATGTGTGGGTTCAAACAAAGGGTGGTATGTCCTGAGTTGTTTAACACATATATATGTGAATACCAGGAAATTAAAGCTGAAATTCAGAACTCTTTGCTCGTACTCATTTTAAAAAATCTTAAACCCAAATGTCTTCAGTGAACACCAAAAATAAAGGAATTTGCCTTACCGTTCCAATACTTTAGGAGGGGACTGTATTACTAGTTTTCCTATTAGTAACATGTATACCCCATTCTTTTAGCAAACCTGTTGGTTATGTGATGACAATTTCATCGATAGACACTCAAAGGATTAAGACAGAGACAAAATTCTCTTGGCACAATTAGCAGTTCATTTGCAAATAGAGACGCGTCAAATGCTTACAGAATAATCATTCGAGGAGCCTCTAAAGTAAATTACATGAACAGCTCGTATTTATTATAGTTAAAAGGGGTGTGGCAAGATGCCACCCATCAATCTTAGGTCACACAGATGGGAGGATTATCCCCCCTATCTTATCCTTCCTGCCATAATGTTCACTGTTGTATTTACCTAAAGGGACAACTGCCCCTACCGTCCCCCAACAATCACATTCCTAAGTAACAACGGACAGATACCCTTAATGGTTTAGCCAGTTGAGCAGATGGTCAGAGAACCTAATGATTGTCTGACATAATACAGATGCATGTCAAAAACCAATGACCAGAGTTACATACCAGGTAATAGATAAGCAAACATGTCTCCAAAATACATTAGTTAAGAAATTGCCACAACAGTTAACATGTGGTTCAGATCCCAAATAACTTAAATGTAAATGATTTCATAGGACATAGATATCTGTAAAATAAATTTATCCACAACAATTATATATTATTATCGCTACATTTAAAATGGTGAATGTGTTCTCAGCATCATGGGAAATATTCTGAATTTCAGGATATTAGCTTTAAAATAACAAATATTCTTGGAGAATTTGGAGAATTTCAAGAAATTTATTTAAAATGTTGTTTAGATAGGGTGGGGCCGAATGACAAAAGATTTGTGTGAGAAATGGAGGTTTGTAGATAAACAAGTTAATGGGCTTGGCTACAGTATGATGCTGAGGCTGTGGTGATGAGTTGCTCTGTGTGACAGGAAAACAAATCAAATTTTAGCCAGTGAAAAATATGCTTGGCTGGTGGATTTTTTTCATCAACTAATGCCCTCGACAGGTGGGTGTAAGTCTCTGTGCATTCGTTTGTGAGTGGGTGTGCAAATAAATACAAAAGAAACTGTGGAAAAGAGATATGATTACATATTTTCCTTGTATAGCCAGCGTGTAGGTGTGGAGGTTCTGATAGTGGCAGACTTAGATATTAGCACAACAAACTGTTCCACCCACGTGTAACATGGAGATCAGTCTACGGCTTGTGTGGTTGAGGTCATACATCAGGGTTTTTTGGGCCTACCTCTGATACTAGTGTAGAGGTCGGGGGACTGGGAATGTGACCCCGGTTAGGAACTCATTTGTTTGCCCAACCCTGGACTGTGAATGTCTGGGGTTGCACCAGGTCAGTCAAAGTTTGGGTTTGAAACTGGACAGTCAAATGTTGGGTTTAGACCTGGTCAGACAAATGTTGGGTTTAGACCTGGTCAGTCGGCCCTACCAAGCAGTGGGGCAGTGTGTCAAGATGCGTTTGATGATGTACTGCCTTTGGAAAGTATTGCCAATCTGCAAGTCCATGCTGAATCGTCCTCCTAATGAGGAAGACGCTGTAATGCACTTCCTTTAAACTATGTGTGTGTGTTTGTACACTAAGTCACTTTGGTTGAAATGTGGACAAAGATAACCATGTTAAAGGGGCAGAACGTGGAATATTGTATAAACATTTGTATATTATAGTGGAATAATAATTGTCTACATAATTCACCAGAAATTGTTTTGGGTGAATACTAAAGGATATCCTAAAAAGTAGAATATGTGTTGGTCAAGTGACTTCTGTCGTTAGTCTATACCTCTTTTCAGCCAAGCTTAAATGACAGTTATGGAAGTCTGAGACGGAAATATGTAATGAACGTGGGCTATTACAGTGGAAGATTTCAGACTGGGCTGTTTCATTGTCAACTTTGACATATGCTTCAATGTCATGCTTCACTCCTGCCCCATATGACTTGTGAACCTGAGGTTTCACACCTATCAAGACAGCCCTAGGGTTTCACACTTCAGTAAAAGTTACCTTTGCTCGGTCTCCATATATGTGTGACGCACAAACGCACGTACAAACGCACGCGTAAGCACCAACCTTCATTAATTTCCTGGTTGCTAAAATTCTACATAAGTCATTACATTTCTGTTCAAGTGAGAAAGTAAATAAACAAAACAATGAAAACTTAAGCCTGGAAAGACCAAATCCTTATGGAGGCAAGCAACAGCTGGGATTTTCATTAGCATTTAAAAATACCTTTCTGCATATTGAACATCAAAACATTGAACTGTACAGCGAAAGCTTAAGATTGCGCTCCCATGAAAGGAGTATCAGCATACTCGGTGAAACGAGAAGAATGTTGTGAAGTTTGAACAAATATTACTGTCCTAACCAAAATAACGGTTCATTATGCGTACTGACTATTTAACAACATTCCAACATTGGTCAATATTGTCTATTCAACATGTGTAAAATTATGTTCAATGCATTTTCAAGTATTGACTTTGATTTGGAAACCGACTAGGAGACGGAGGGAATCCACAATTGTTGCGTATTATTATTGTAGTTAGCTTCCAAGTTAAAGGTGAAAACCGGTTCCACGGACATTTCCCAGTATTTTTGAAAATGCGCTGGGAACTGATTAGTAGCGTATAATAGGTTCGTGTCAGTTAGAGGAGTATCTTTCTGTCGCTTGCGGAAGTAACGAAGCTAGGTAAAAAGGGAAGTATTGAGTACCTGTTGCAAGCTGAAGTCATAACGTATAAGTACAATTGTTATCTAATGTCAAATGGCTACCTAGCAGGCTGGCTGGATAGCTAGCTATAGTGTTAAGCTGTATAACATTTCTGGAGATCAATGTACAAAATACATACTGTAACAACCGACTACCTATTTACTTACCGGGGTTCTGAGTGCAGATTGGTCTTGGTTTAGTTTACAGGTATTCTCCATATTTGGATCAAATAATTAACTAACTGCTTTAGCATTTAACTCTGCCGCTTTGTTTTGAACTTCACTGCCGAGCGTCGAAAATGTATAACAGACCTGACGTGATGATCACAGAGTAACAGTCCACCGCAGGAGTAGTGTTTCTATAATTAGTCACTAGATGGCGCAAATGTTCCGCATAAAGAATACTTTGCCTCGATTTTGATGAAGATTCCTTCCGGTTTGTTTTGATATGGCGAGATAGTCCCAACTCCATAGTTTGTCTGTGGGTGTGTGAGTGATTCTAACTTCACTGTGTGAATCAGACAAAATATGAATAACTGTGACATTTATCTTGTCCCAAACTTGAAATTGGGGTTAAAGTAAGGATTAGTTGTGTGAGCGCAAGTGTGTGTCACCAAGACGGTGTGATTGTGTAATGTAACTTTGGCTGATATAGGTATAATGAGGAGGGAAGCCCTGTGGCTGTCTTGATGATTGTGCGTCCTTAGACACAAAACATATTCAAACACCTTTACCTTTTGCACATCTTTTGTGTTGTAGGCTCACCTGGTCATTAATTATATGAACTGATCAGCCATAACATTATGACCACTGACAGGTGAGATGAATAACACAGATAATCTCATGATCATGGCACCTGTTAGTGGGTGTGATATATTAGACAGGAAGTTAACATTCTGTTCTCAAAATTGATGTATTAGAAGCAGGAAAAATGGTCAAGCGTAAGTATCTGAGCGTTTTTGACAAGGGCCAAATTTGAATGACTGGATCCGAGCATCTCTAAAACTGCAGCCCTTTTGGGGTGTTCCTGGTCTGCAGTGGTCAGTACCTATCAAAATTGGTCCAAGGAAGGAAAAGCAGTGAACCGGCGACAGGGCTATGGGAAGCCAAAGCAAACTGATGCACGAGCAAAAGCTGGCCTGTCTGGTCCAATACAACAAACTACTGTAGTTCAAATTGCTGAAAAAATGTAAGCTGGTACATCCATGCCGTAATGGCTAAAGGTAGCAGCAGAATCCAAATTACAAGCAAATTCTCCCATACAATTGTGTGGTTCTTCATCCTGCCGGAAGACGGTGACCTGAAACATACTGCCATAAAAACTAGTGAGTTTTTCTAGCCCAAGAAAGTGTAAAACAATTGACCGAATAAGTCAACATCTAGTTAAAACATCTGTTTTCAAATGCACTTTCTGAAGGTTAGACTTTTGTCCAAAAGAACTTTGAAACAAATGACTGATGGGCGCTTCGTTGGAGGCTTGGCAGACCATGACCAGAAGAGGTCAATGGGTTATCAGACCTCAGCCAGAGGACTGCACACCAACATCTTCTGGACGGGTCAAACGGCGATCCTGTCAAGGCCCACACAGTAGGCTGTGTTATTTACAAACGACAGCAGTTCCTGGATAGGGGACCAAACGTGGACAGTGTTTTAAGTCCTGAGTGTGGATGCCAACTGGCCGTTTGGGCAGGGTCCTCGGTGCTCCCCTTGCCCCGTGCGTGGGCCTTTTACACCTGCGCTGAGGCAACGCTGAGGCAACGCTGAGGCAATGGGCTGACGTCACCCTGTCGGCTCCACCATCAGGGGCCTCTCTCTCTGTTCAACACATGGTCTGTTAGATCACACAACGAGCCCTCGCTTTGCCCCCAGACAGGAACACAATGGAGGGCGAACAACAGGGTCCCTTCATGATGGCACACAGCCCCCTCCCTTCCTGTCATCTTTCCAACTTGCAATGATGTAAGGAAGGAAGTGTGGAACTTTTTGTAAGGTTTTTGCTTCATTTTAGTTTGTTTTACTGTGAGGGAAAAAGTATTTGATCCCGTGATGATTTGGTTTGTTTGCCCACTGACAAAGAAATTATCAGTCTATTGTTTTAATGGTAGGTTTATTTGAACAGTGAGAGACAAAATACAGAAACACGCATCTGATTGATTGATTGATTATGTGGACAGGTGTCTTTTATACAGGTAACGAGGTGAGATTAAGAGCACACTCTTGAAGGGAGGTCTCCTAAACTCTGCTTGTTACCTTTGTAAAAGACACCTGTCCACAGAAGCAATCAATCAATCAGATTCCAAACTCTCCACCAGGGCCAAGACCAAAGGCTGTCCAAGGATGTCAGGGACATGATTGTAGACCTACACAAGGCTGGAATAGGCTACAACACAATCGCCAAGCAGCTTGGTGACAACAGTTGGTGCGATTATTCGCAAATGGAAGAAACACAAAAGAACTGTCAGCCTCCCTTGGTCTGGGGCTCCATGCAAGATCTCATCTCATGGAGTTGCAATGATCATGAGAACAGTGAGCAGGGACCATAATCACCAAGAAAACAACTGGTAACACACTACGCCATGAAGGACTGAAATCCTGCAGCACCCACAAGATCCCACTGCTCAAGATAGCACATGTACAGGCCCATTTGAAATTTGCCAATAAACATCTGAATGATTAAGAGGAGAACTGGGTGACAGTCCTGTGGTTAGATGAGACCAATACTGAGCTCTTTGGCAACAACTCAACTCGCCGTGTTTGGAGGAGGAGGACTGCTGCCTATGACCCTAAGAAACCCATCCCAACCGTCAAAGATGGAGGTGGAAACATTATGCTTTGGGGGTGTTTTTCTGCTAAGGGGACAGGATAACTTCACCGCATCAAAGGGATGTTGGGCGGGGCCATGTAAATTCAAATCTTGGGTGAGAACCTCCTTCCCTCAGCCAGGCCATTAGAAATGGGTTATGGATGGGTATTCCCGTATGACAATGACCCCAAACACATGGCCAAGGCAACACAGGAGTGTCTCAAGAAGAAGGTCCTGGAGTGGCCTAGCCCGTCTCCAGACCTGAATCCAATAGAGAATCTGTGGAGGGAGCTGAAGGTTTGAGTTGCCAAACGTCAGCCTCAAAACCTTAATGACTTGGAGGAGATCTGCAAAGAGGGGTGGGACAAAATCCCTCCTGAGATGTTTAAAAACCTGGGGGCCCACAACAAGAAACGTCTGACCTCCTGTGGTTGCTAACAAGGGTTTTGCCACCACCGAGTCATGTTTAGCAGAGGGGTCCAGTACTTATTTCCTATATTTTTTACATGCTTTTTTTCTGGGTTGCACTGTTCAAATCAACCTACCATTAAAATTAAATTGGCTGTTTCTCAGTGGGCAAAATCAGCAGGGGATCAAATAATTTTTTACCCCACTGTAGAAAAAGAATAAAAATGGGAAATAACATAGGAAGCTATATTATCTGTAAGGCTAAACAGTGCATTTAAGTTAAAGTGCTCAGTTATTGGTGCGTCAAAAGAGTGTTTTTAACCTGGTATTAAAAATGTATACATTTGGGGCATGTCTAAGATATCCTGGTAGTTGATTCTAGTTGTGTGCAGAATCACTGCTAAATGTTGCCTGACCATGTTAAGTTTGGACTCTTGGCTCTACTTGCTGCCCTGTGCTCCTGGATCGAAGAGCCCTGCTCAGTTAATATTCTTCAGACATATTGTAAATGTATTCAGGGCCTAAACCATTCAGTGATTTATACACAAAAAGCAGCACTTTAAAATCTCGTCTGTGAATGACTGGAAGCCAGTTCAAAGATTTAAGAACTGGAGTGCTGTGCTCTGTTCTCTTGGTCCTGGTAAACATTCTAGCAGCAGCATTCTGATTCAGTCCAGTTAAGAAGCCATTACAGTAGTCAACCCTCAAGAGATAAAAGCATGGAAGGGCTTCTCTTGGTCTTTTGGGAAACCAAGACCTTGACTCTGGCAAACATTTTAAAGATGATAGAATGCTGTTTTAGTGAAACCTTTGATATGAGTGTTAAATGTGAGGTTTGAGTCTATCAGGACACCAAGATTACTCCCTGGTTTTTAGGGCCAGAAAATCCAGCTCCTTACTAATAATTTATTTTTTGTTGACAAACACAATAATCTCTGTTTTATCTTGATTTAGTTGCAGACAATTTTGGTTCAGCCAGGTATTTATGTTCTCTATACAGTGACACAGTGAGTCTATTTAGCTGCTGTCACACGGTTCGAGATCCATGTATATTGTAGTATAATCGGCATCACTATGGTAGTTAATGTTGTTCTGTACCATTTGGCCCAGAGGTATTACGTAGAGATTGAACAGAAAGCGGTCCGAGAACTGATCCCTGGGGATCTCTGCATGTCATAGCCACCATATCAGATTCATGATTACCAATGGTGACCAAGTAACTCCAAATAAGATCTGAATCAATCAAGGACTGTCCCGGAGAGTCCTACACAATTTTCCAGCCTATCTATAAGTGTTCGATGATCTACAGTGTCAAATGCTGCACTGAGATCTAATAGAACCAGCACTGTTATTTTAAACACCTCTTATTCCACATTGGTCAATACTAAACGCTGTCTCTCTTTCCCTCCCACTCTCTATCTTGGTCTCTCTTCCCCTCCCACTCTCTCTGTCTCGGTGTGTGTGGACAGATAGCCGTTAAATGGCTGATGGCTGTTGCTCCGTGTGTATCTGAGCCTTTGAGGACCTGGGGGTCTGTCCATGTTTGTGTTTCTCCTGTCTCTTTAATTAACAGCACTGGAGGTTGGAGCGACATCTGCTATTGGCCTGCCGCTCTGGCCGCTTGACCTTTCACGAGGGAGCGCGGATGGCAGAAAAACGGCATGGCCCACAGGCAGATGGTGCCAAGCGGCGTCCCCCCACGTCCATGGCACCATCCATAGGCACGCCTGTGACCGCTAAAAATACCCAAAGTCCTGACATGACCCCCGTGTCCGTCAGCGCCTGAACAGACTGGTCACAGAGTAAGAGAACCAGGGCTAGAACTTCCAGTGGGGAAATGCCAGATTGGCGGTTGTGTTTTCAGTATATTGGGCCTGTCTAGTTTGTGTTGTTAAAATGTAAAATCCTTATCACCCAATTCATAGGGACTTCAAGGGGGGAAAGGGTTTGTGTGGGACTTGAAGGTGTTAAGACGCCAGGGTAGTTTTATGGTCTCTTTCCGCCCCTACACACATACACACTCACAGCTATGTTCAATAATAACACTGTACTTGTGCTGGGTTCTTCGCTGTGACAAGGGCGGACGTGACAAGGGCACAGCAAGAGGTTTAAAACTATCCAAAGGGTCAGGCCCAATACCCATGAAGTACAGCATGGAATTCTGGGTAGAGAAAAGACCCTGACACTTTTTCTAAATTAATTCCATAATGTCTAATAGCTTGATGATTGTCCAAAGCAAAGCCTAGTCTTTGCACCAATGCCATGTTCTCTCACTGTCATGTCCTCCCTGCCATGTCCTCTCTCTGTCATATAGTCTCCCTGCCATGTCCTCTCTCTGTCATATACTCTCCCTGCCATGTCCTCTCTCTGTCATATACTCTCCCTGCCATGTTCTCTCACTGTCATGTCCTCCCTGCCATGTCCTCTCTCTGTCATATACTCTCCCTGCCATGTTCTCTCACTGTCATGTCCTCCCTGTCATGTCCTCTCTC
>JACXGJ010006389.1:2500-34578 GCA_016801105.1 Esox niger | reverse complement strand
CAGCCATACTTTACAACAGATACTGTAGACAGCCATACTGTACAACAGATATTGTATACAGCCATACTATACAACAGATACTGTATACAGCCATACTTTACAACAGATACTGTAGACAGCCATACTGTACAACAGATATTGTATACAGCCATACTGTACAACAGATACTGTATACAGCCATACTGTACAACAGATATTGTATACAGCCATACTGTACAACAGATACTGTATGCAGCCATACTGTACAACAGATATTGTATACAGCCATACTGTACAACAGATACTGTATGCAGCCATACTTTACAACAGATACTGTAGACAGCCATACTGTACAACAGATATTGTATACAGCCATACTGTACAACAGATACTGTATGCAGCCATACTATACAACAGATACTGTATACAGTCATACTGTACAACAGATACTGTATACAACCATACTAAACAACAGAAACAGTATACAGCCATACTGTGGAAAAGGTTCCCCTTTCTAATACAAACATGGACTGTACAGATGCCCCCTAGTGAGTTGGTATGCATCATCCTAAGCACGGGCAAATAGTCACAGTGGACAGTGATAAATGCGGAGGGATTACATTACCTCAGATTGAACAAAAGGGCTTGCGTGGAAGAATTGAGTATGTGTTCATATAACAAACCACACACACGCACACCTACTTTTGCAAGTCAACCAATGTAAATTAGTTGCTCTGTTGTGGTGAATAAAGGACATCATGAACACTCTGCCTCATCCCTAACCAGACGCCTGGTGAATGTTCATTCTTCTAACCAGGAGTAGAAGCATATTGTATATGGTCCTACGAGACGGATAAGGAACTGTCACAAGGAATGTTTAGACGCGATTCAGAAACATATTATTTACATACTGTAAAGTATACAGTGTAAACAGCTATACTATTCAACACATACTGTATACAGCAATACTGTAAAGTTTACAGTGTATACAGCCATACTGTTCAACACACACTTTATACAGCCTTACTATACAATACATCTTGTATATTTTTGTCCTGTTATATCTATTTTCCCTCTAGTTTGGTCAAAGGCAAGCTCTATCTGTTTGGAGGAGTGTCCAATCCACAGGCTGGAGAATGTCTTCCTGGAGTCTATTGTTTTGACATAGGTAAGATTCCAATGCTAGGAGTCTACCCAAGCCAAAATAGGATACTTAAAGTGTATTATTTTGGATCTAGTTATGTTGTACTTCAGTAAACAAAATAGTATTAAAATTGTAAAACAGTACTTAACAGTGTGTTCAAATGGATCCACTTATTTTTAATAACCGGAAACATTTTTGAGTGAGGAACAGAAGGTTTAAAATTGAGAGACCACTGCAAATTGAACGCTTCTGTTCTTCACTCAAAATTTTCCTTTTCAAAATTTTTGGAAAGGAAAGAACAAGGAAGCAGTGGTCTCTTAGTTTTTTCCAGAGCTGTAAATACTTATAACACATGACTGGAAAAAGCTTTATAGTACACTTGAAATATATTCAAAATGTGTTTAAATGATACACATATTTCGGGGGGGTGAGTCTTTCATGGCATTTTGGTGCTGTTTAAACAGACTTTTGCTGCTATCAACACTAATGTTTTTATTCTAATAAAAATGAACAGAAAATAAAGTATTCATTTTTTCACAGGTGATGCCCCCTACTTAGATTGGTAAAACCACATATGTTTATAAAGCCAAATGAAATATCCTGTTGTTCTATTGGTTACTAGTGACTCTGATATGGGAGCAGCTCACTGTAGGGGGTGTGTCTCTCAGAACTGTCAGACACTGCTCCGTATCCATGGGAGACAACATCTATGTCTATGGAGGGCTTCTAGACGGGGTCCCGACTGATGACCTTATGATGTTCAATACAGGTCAGCATGAGCTGTTGTGGAGGTATGGTGACTGGAAAGCACTGCAAAACACTTGTATCCACTGATATGTAAGAACTTATCAAATAAGTGATGCTGTTGTTGTCAGGCCATATCTACTGGACGAACCTACAAATTACGAAAGTACTCTGAACCTACAGTTTAGGTTTGATCAACCTTTGATCAAGGGTAATAATTATGCATGTAGGGTAATACACATTGTGAGCTTAGAATAATAAGGTTCCATCTGCGTTCATTATTCATTATGATTCAACAAAAATGTCATATCCCTGTTAGCAAAAGTTATACATAGTATATTTATTTTTATTGCTTAACAAGGCCATCACCCTAGCTGTACTTAGGGTAAGTCATCAAAATCCTGGGACAATTGAAAATGTTCTTTTTTGGAATAGTTCAAATGCAGATGGAACCTTATTATTCTGAAAGCTCTGATCCTGTCTGGAATTATAAGGTTCCATCTCAGCATCACAGTGTTAAACCTTTAGTTTCAAGGAATAAATACTTTCATATTGCAAATTGAATATCTTAACACCAAATCATTGTTCTAACACATACACTACATGAAAAATAACACATCATATTTATATTTCAGTCATTAAAACATTTATATTCAACATGTCAATACAAATGCAGTTAGGCAATACCATAAAGTTTGAAACTGATGGTTTACCTCAACTTTACATTTAAGCCCTTGATGTCCATTTCAACCATGGCCCTTAGTATACTGTATAATGTATGGACACTGACCAAACACAATCTAGGCCACAGCAGTAAAAGGTACTTGATTGTATTGATGTTTGTTTGTTCTTGGTGTTTCTGCCACTACTATTAGGCATACAAAACAATACAACAACACAGCTGAGTATCACAATGTTATTTATTCTTATATTGTTTTGTATTGTTAGTATTCTGTTATTGTGCAATATTGTTTTTGTGTAACCACACAAAATATTACTTTTTATAAGCTAGCCAGCCATTTCTCTGTGTCTCTCCTTACACTTTTTACCACTATTTGTGTCTCTTTTACTTTATACTTGTCTCCTTGTTGTTTTATCTCCTGCTATATGTGTCCATGCTTCATGATCACAATCTGAGCATTCTCTGTTATCTATTTTATAGTCACAATTTCTACAAAAAATAGTTAGTTACTATAGCAAAGAAAGTGCTTTTATAGCTGGCACAGATATTGACACATGGCCATGATGACTGCACTGCTGAACACAAAAGCTCTAAAAAGTATCTAGATTTGTTAGCTAGTTAACTAGTTAGCTAGATAGTGTGCTGACGATATCATTAGTTAGTTACTATGAAGCCAGCTAGCTGCACATCTGGATGCTAGATGGCTAGCTAAGACGATAGTAAGTTTACTTAGCTAGCTATCGTTAACTTGTCAATCTTCAACTTTATGTGGAGCTAGTTGGCTAGCTATATTCACCATAGCTAACCGTACTGTGTACATATGCTAGCGAGTTAGGACCAGGTAGCTAACGGGTGTTAAGTGGGTTAAGCTATCAATATATCTATCAACAGTACATACTATTAACCAACCGCAATATAGCTAACTAATATGCTTCAACTTATGCTTCACTACTGCTATCTCTTTTTAACAAACCATCAATAAAGTCATTCAGTATTAGGTTTTTAATAATATAGTTAAATTAGCTTTTTGACTATCCCAAGTCAACAAGCTAACACACTAACTAGCACAGCTAAACATACATGGCTAAAAGATGGATTTTGATTGACACCCATATACATTGAGGCCTTTGATTGGATCACTGATATAACCTTATTACTTCAATGTGGCATGCATTTTTGGAGATAGAAGTTTATTATTTTGTCAACTATGGACACAAAAAAATATTTTCAAAAAAATAACACCACACAGAGGTGAAACATTCAATAATCCAGTATATGTAAATAACTCAATTTTAACAAAAATGTCAGATGGAACCTTTTCATTCTAAGCTCACGACATATCGTTTTGGTTCAGAGTATGACTGCTTGTTTTTCAGTGTCTCTGTACTGGACTCCTGTCAAGACCACTGGGACAATGCCGTCTGCAAGGTAATTTACTTAATTAACAAAATCCAGTTTAAGCGTTGGTCTCAAATTACAGAATATAGCTAACAATTTCAGTTGAAAAGACTCTTCTTGAAAGGATCTTTACATTGGTTAGGTTCAGCTAATTTAGAGCGCCCGAATCCTTATTTGTTAGTTGTGCTTAGTTTCATTGCAGTGTGCGTTAGAAGGTTGCCATGGCACCGTAGGATGGCAACCTTAGATATAAAGCATAGATGGGTCTTATAGTTCGATACGAGGTCACAATAACACCGCCATCTTACCTGAGACCGGTTCGGAAAAATCAAGCTACTTAACACTCGTCAAGTAGGTATTGTTAGCGCATCAGTAATAGTGTTGAAATGTACGATAACATACTTATCTTTAATACCATGTTTTTAATTAATTAAACTTGAAAGCTAATCCAGCCTAACCGATGCTTTTGAGCTACGTAGCGTTTCAGTATCAGAATTTTTTATTATTATTAACGGTCTCAGCTAGTTTGATACAGAAAAGTGTGAATTATTGTGGCTCAACTTATTTAAAATAACGCGTTTTCATCGAAAAACGTAATTCAGTATATAATCAGCAGATGGCGATGTTGGGTAGCCACAACATACTCCTATTTCTGTCCACCAATTAATATGCTACTGTTAGTGTACCACATTCAGTGAGCTAGCTTGCTTCATTAAGCATACTGTTACTAAAAAATGATTTTTACAATGAAAGGAAATTATAATATGTATGTGTATATACACATACATACATGTATTATAATAAAAAATCAAAGTTAATTGTTATCATTGGAAATAAAGAAATATACATTTGCACTGCATTTTGAGTAGTATCCTGTATCTTCCTACTGTACTTTACATTAGAACAGTGGTTCCCAACAAGGGGTACTAGGACCCCTGGGTGTATTTGGCCTCTCCAAAGGGGGCACTTGAAAACACTCATGACACCATAGGCTTACTAGTTAAATTAACATGAGGAGGTACTCCAGGTGTACTCCAAGCAGAGCAAATTTCTGTCAGTGGTACAGTAACTGAAAAATGTCGGAAACCACTTCAATAGGCCATAGCCATTTTGTACTCTTAAATTAATTATTTAAAACTATTTCCAGTTACTGTACTATTTTCAGTTATTTGTTACTATTCTGGAAAGTACAGTCATTTCAGGCATTATGCTATGCATGACAATGGATATTAATTTATAATGAAGGAAATGTAACTGTTATAAGAACTGAAATGTCACTTCTACCATGTGTTTGTGTTGTAGATTGTTTAGAACAGGTCCCAGGTAAGATGGCTGTCAAATTGCTCAATTCTGATTCATAGACACCATACTAGCACATTTACTGTTCTGTTATCTACGATGGCAACAGCCAGCAATGGAGTGAGGGGCGACCTCATGTGAAACTGTATCTGAATGCCATCTGTCTTTCAATAAAGCTCCCCAGTACTTGGCAGGGTTCAATAATTACCTTTTTAAAGACGCCCGGCTGTATTGCCGTTCAAATTGTTTTTGCAGACCTACAAACACAGTTTCTGACTTGGAGACTATTTACAACAAGTTTGGCCTTTGTTCAGCATTCACTTCCATTCAGATCTAATTTCTGTTGTTTAATGACTAAACAAATATACTTTTTTTCTGGTATCCCTTCGGACTAAACATTGGAACTTAATATCTCTCATTGCCATGTTCCCTCTTTGCAGGCCCAGACTGCTACAGAATGTCCCTGTCTTTGATGTTTTGTCTTTGTAGATACAACCACACATTCGCCGCTGTCGGTGAGGTAGTGTTCATGTTTGGGGGATGCACAGAGGATGGCTGCTACCACAATGACGTCCACATTCTCAACACAGGTGAAGAAATGCTAGTGTCCCCAACGAGTCTGGCTTATCATCCATTCACAGTCCCAGATTATGGGGCCCAGTGCCCACTGCGGATCGTGGTGCTGTGGTCGTTGCATTCCATTATAGTTTTTTGGTTTGATTGTGGTTGTGTGTCTGCGTGAGGAGAGTGTGTGTGTGGGGGAAAAATAAATGCATTTGTACCTAAATATGCTGCAGGGCAATCTTAGCTGACCTTCACAATGGTTTTCTTCCAGATTTCAGACAACTCATAATAGTGACAACACAATATTTTAATAATTGTGACATGATTAGAATAGAGAAATATTTAAGCCGGTTTGTTTTGTTGGACAAGCATATGTATAGAACCCTGGACACCTGGTTTCAATCGCCTGTCTCAATCCTTCGCATTCTTCCTCACTTATTTGTTTTAGAAGCATACAATACTTGAAAAAAATCTATATGGAAAAGACAAATCTTTCGGATTACTCAGGACCTGCAACAACTTTGATGAACTATACATCCATGACATGTTAATGACATAACCACTAGCAAATCACCATAATTGAATGTTATGTGAATGCACTGTGAGTTACATTATTAATGTCACAGTGGAATTTGAACTTAACATAATACCATTGAACAGCCTTATGTGACATCATTAGTGACATCACTAGCAGCAAACCTTTTTCATGCAATGTTGTAATTGAAAAGGTTTTGTGACATCAGACGTGCATTTTTGATGACACAGTGCATTCTTCAGAATGGGGCTCAACTTGACACACAAGTAACTTGTTCATGTATTATTCACATAATCTCCAACAGTAAACCGCTGTAACTACAAACGTGCATTATTTGCTTCACAGTAGAATTGTCCGAATGGTGCTGAAATGTTCTGAAGGGACCTCTGATTCTCAGATACCCTTGTGTGGCAGAGGTACGATGTGAGGGGGGAGTCACCCCTGGCCTGCGCCGGCCAGACACTCACGGCTCACCATGACAAGGTATTACCATCACACCGCTCCCTCACTACCGACTAACAACACACCCGGTTGGCAATTATATTGCCAGGCAACAGCAGGCTGGGATAAATAAATATTTTCCTTCGGTTCAGTGTTTTAATGCCCTCGTGTTCTGATTTTATTCTCGCTCCATTCAGGATATTTACTTGTTTGGCGGCAAATGCACCAGTCAGGATGGAACACTTACTTCAACAAATGAGATAAACAAATTAAGCATTGGTAAGTCAATTAGCATGATCTCAGGTCTCACAACATTAAAGTGGGCATTGGCGTCCTGAATGTTTACCGTCCCCGTGAGGCAGAACCTGATGCACAAAATTCCATTTAGTAGTAGTGCTTTTAATTGGTTTGAATTGAGATCACAGGTTAACCTCAGATTTATCTCAGAACTAATAACGACAGCTTCAACCATACTGACATTTCCCCTTTTCTGTCTCCTCCCTTTTATCCCTTTCTTGTGGCCCACACTTCCAGCTAAAATGAAGTGGAAGGTGCCTCTCTATGTGGGGATTCCTCCGGCCCCACGTCATGACCACACCGCCTTCATCCTCCACAGCCATGTATGTGCATATGTTTGTGTGTGTGTTTCTCTCCTTGTGTGTGTGATCCAGATGTAACAATACATACTGAGATCAGAAGTTCCCACAAAAATTGGCAAACCAGATAATTTGGTGAGGTTTTCCTTTAATAAGGAAGAAATGAAATTTACTGTTCTCAACACAGATAGAAAAACAAAATACGTGTCTGGTTCTGTCATTGTGTGCGCAGGCACATCTGTCTGTCTCTCTTTCTGTCTTAATGATCGTGTGTTAATTTCATGCAGATATATATATTTGGTGGCAGAAATGAAGAACAAGTATTCAATGACCTGAAGGTGATGAAATTGATAAACCCATCAGAAAGACAGCCAGGTAACACAGCCTATGTCACTACCAAATATTTCCAATACTTGTGTACTTTGCCATTCCTTTAAACATGAACGTATTTCTTTGACCCGTTTAAAGTGTTACAACCCCTCAGGACTAATTAGTAACTATTTGAAAAAACAGTGGTACATACATCCTTTTGATCATTTTAATAGTGATGAAGGAAATTCTGTCTGAGTTTGGGCTTCAGGGAGTCAGTCATGGGTGAGTGCTTTAGTATTTCAGTTTACTGTAGCTATCCTATTCAAACGTATTAACTTAGTGCTCTTTTCCAGACTTGTTTCAGTTCACACATTGTTTCAATTCCACCAGGCAGGCGTTTACAGTTATTCAAATTAAGTTTCAGTTATCACAAAGCTATTTCACTCTTGTCTGCTCAGTTTCACTCCAACTAAAGTCCCCAACGTAAAGTATGAACTTAGTAAGTCTCCGTCTTCGTTTTCTATGAGGACGGGTGCAGCTGCCTCTGAACAGGTGGGTTGCATTCAGAAAATGTGCACAAGGCCTAAATATAGGTCGAGATTAGCATTTGCCAACACTGACTTTATAGTGTATTTCTAACCCCATAGTCTGTATGTCACTGACCTGCTGTTGAAATATTAGGTCACAGCCCACAGAGACTTCAGCGCTGTCCGATGCCATGCCTTGGATATGATCCATGAAGCATTCTCAATGCTTGATCAAGAGTTCCAAAAACTTGACAGGTATAATGGTTCAGCCTTGATTCAAAGTATGGCTCATTCGTTCATTCATTCATTAATTTATTCATTCATGAAATCTTTCCTGTAGAGAAAGGTCAGAGCTTGCTCAAGCTACAGCTGCACTTAAGTATGAGAAAGAAGCTCTCCAAGCCCAACACCTGCTACAAGAGGCAGTAAAGTATCAGTCTTAGTTTAATTATAATTCATATATTTCATTCCATTCATCCATTCCCTCAGTATGGATCTTTACAATCAACATGTTTTGCAAATATAATTTTACATGAAGAATTCTGAAAACTTTGTATGTTGTGGGCTATTTCAGGAACTACAGGAAATGTTGGAGAGACACAAAGCCCAGAATGAGAACTGGCTACGTGCACGGGCGGAGGAGAATGACAAGGAGAGGAAGGAGCTGTGTAAACTCAGGGTTAGTCACCGTAACAGACACACACACACACACACACACACACACACACACCCTTCACATTCAGCGCAATAAACATGAATAGGAATTGAGAATTTCTAGGCCATTCTAACACAAGAGACAGAATACATGCCAATAGGTATTCAATTCAATTGATATTGGAGGATCACATCATTATTGGCTTGAGCAGTGTGTGAGATAATATGGGCTGCATAAAATTCTACATTTGTATAGAAAAGGTGGCAGTCGACAAATGAATACACCAATGTGCTTTTGAACGGAAGTGTAATGTCAAAAGCAATCCACCCAAATGATTTTCTTCTTATGTTTTTCAAGGAGGATATTGTGCAGGAGCAAGAAAGACTAAAAGAGGAGCAGGGAAACATCCAGAAACGAAGCGAGCACCTCCTATCCATCATGAAACAGTTCAAAGGCATGTAAATACATGTGTTTCCATAGCAACCAAGTGGAGAAAACAGATCTCCTGTTTGTGGACGTGTCTTTCTTTCCCATGGATGAAATGGAAGAATTAATCTGACATTCATTTGTGTTTTCCGCTTGTGTGTTTGAATAATTAGCATTGTGATCATAGGTGAAATTAGCATTTGTTGTCTTTTTCCAAAGAGTCATCTTATCTTAGAGAGGCTGTGAGGTTAGAGGAATCATGTTGACCTTGTCAAAAGAACAAATGTCATAAAAGGGAAAATATTTTAACATTTGGATGACTGGTACAAATTCCTAGAGCATTCTAAGTGGGTCTATATTATGAAGGCCTATAGAAAATGTTATAAAAAAGTAATAAACAATCTTGCTGTTTTGTGTTGGATTATAAAGCAAAAGTGCAGCGCTCTTTGTAGTCTTGCACAATGTTCTGTTCCTTAATCTTTAAATAATCACACACACTTTTACAGTTTTTACATATCTCAGACAATGCAATCAAAAGATATGATGGTATTTTATTCTAGCGAAATCAGGGTAAACCAGATAGATTATTAGGCAATGCATGTGTATGGGAAATAAATGATATGCTAAGAATTTACATTGGCTTTCAATGAAATCATTCTCTACTTAGTAAGTCTAAGTAGAGAATTATTTCCTTGAAAGCCAATGTAAATTCTTATGTCAAAACTGATTCCCAGCCTGATTTAGTTCCGGTACCGCCAGTTGTATTTTGCCCCTGATGTGCATCTTACCAGTAAGCCTGTGTTCTCTGAAGTCTTTGCAAGTACCCCTTGTGCATAGACAAAGCCCCCCCGAAGATTCTGAGTACCCTGGTTGGAAACCATGGCTTTAATGTATCAAATATAGCCGGAGAATTAAGGGATAATACTAGATAAATTAGGTACATTTTCAAACCCTGCAGAAGTGTAATAAACTGTAAAATGAGGTCAGACTTGAATGCCTTAAGTTTTTATGTGAATTCAAAGCATTGTTAAAAGGACAAGTATGGTTGCATTTTTTTAATGTTGTTTTTTGTTGCCATGTGTCATTTCCTTTGTTGCTTGGAAAAAAATGTCTCTGTTATTACATGCCCAACCGTCTTTAGTAGAATGTGTTTTTCCTAGTTTTTGCGTATATTTTACATTTGATACATTTTGCATGGAGGGGGCAATAGAATAGTTTTCTGGCTGGCTGGCTGACTAGAAATTATTTAGTAGAATTTTTTGCACTGTAATATCAGAATATTTCAGTTTTTCCATAATATATCTTCATAATATCTTCAATAATAGTGGAATAATAGTGTTTTACAAAATGTATTCACCAGCTCAATGCTGAATTCATTTCGGACAAATCTAAAAACTGCACCCATCTTCTCCACTGACTTCACTAAGACACACAATCACCTCTCCTCAGATAAACAACAGTAGACATGGGCAAGCAGAACACCACATTCATTTCCTGGTTGCTAACATTCAGGTCAATCAATTTCATGCCCACTATTCAAAACAAGCGTTGAATAGTGTATCATTGTGCTATCGAAATTGCTTTTTAAGAATTAAAGATTCAATGTTTTTCACATTATTGTAATTTTTTTGTAAGAGCAAGTGCACAAAAAGTGGGGCGTTTGTTTGAATGCAATTTGCTGTTGCTTTTATTCATCTTCTATGGTGGAAGAACATTAGAAATATCCTGAAGTTTGCACTGTGAGTGAAGTTTTAATAACAGGGCCCATCATATCAATAACTTTGAAATAATGATGTAATTACCCATGACACCCTCTTTGGGCCCTTATATGTATTTCATTTATATAAAAATCAGGTAAGGTCCCCTCTTCCAAAAAGCTCAGGTACACCTCCTCGAATGTCAACACCTGCTCTAACGGACTCTAACCAACTACAAAGGTATTCAAAGTGGTGTTGGAGGCACCCTGAAATATTGATCAAGATTTTAGCAAAAAATTACTGTTGTATTTAAATATAATAACAAAAAAGGAATTTCGAAATAATATATTTTATTAATTGGAACATATTGCTATTGCCTGCCATCTGAAAGATTGGTGGGTTTAGAGTGACGATGGAACTTTATCATCCAGCCAACTAAATAAAATAAACACTACTGTTCAAAACTTTGGTGTAAATTAGATATGTCTTTGTTTTCCATGAAAGCACACATAAAATTAGCTTGAATAAGAAAAATAGCGAAAATAATAGGAAATATAGTCATTGACATGGTTAGAAATAATGATTTTTACAATAACTGTCCTTCAAATTTTACTTTGGTCAAAGTACCCTTCATTTGCAGCAAATAAAGACTTGCAGAACTTTGGTATATCAATTTGTTGAGGTAATTTCTAGAGATTTAACCCATGTTTCATGTAGCAACTCCCACAAGTTGGACTGGCTTGATGGGCCCTTCTTACATACCATACGGTCAAGCTGCTCATACAAGCTCAATAGGGTTGAAATCCGGTGACTGTGCTGGCCAATCCTTTATAGACAGAATACCAGCTGACTGCTTCTTCCCTCAATAGTTATTGCGTATTTTGGAGCTGTGCTTTGGTGTATTGTCCTGTTGTAGGAGGAAATTAGCTCAATTCAAGCACTATCCACAGGGTATAACATGGCATTGCAAAATGGAGTGATAACCTTCCTACTTCAACATTCATTTTACCTGTAAAAATCTCCCACTCTACCACGACCCCTGATCATCACATTGCCTCCACCATGCTTGACAGATGGCATCAAGCATCTTCAATTTGTTCTGCATCTCACAAATATTATTCTTTGTGATCCAAACACCTCAAACTTACATTTGTCTGTCCATAACACTTTTTTCCAATCTTCCTTGTCCAGTATCTGTGTTCTTTTACCCATCGTATTTTTTTTCTTTTTATTGGCTAGTCTGAGATATGCCTTTGTCTTTGCAACTCTGCATAGAATGCCAGCATCCCACAGTTGCCTCTTCACAGTTCATGTTGAGACTGGTATTTTATGGATACTATTTAATGAAGCGGCCAGATGAGGACCTGTGCTGGTATCTGTTTCTCAAACTAGGTACATTTGAATGCAGGGGTATACAACTCTTACACTACGAGGGCCGAAGCCTTCTGTTTTTCTGTTTTACCTCATTAATTGCACCCACGTGGTATCCCAGGTCTAAATAAGTCCCTGATTAAGGGGTTGCAATGAATAATAATTGTGGAACTGGCTTTGAGGGACTGAGTTCAATGCCCTTGCTCTAATGTATTTGTCCTCTTGCTCAGTTGTGCACTAGGGCCTCCAACTACTAATTATATTCTGGTTAAAGCCAGTTTGCGCTGTTCTGTGAAGGGAGTAGTATACAGCATTGTACAAGATATTCAGTTTCTTGGCAATTTCTTGCTTGGAATGGACACTATTCTTGTTCTGGACATTTCTCAGAACAAGAATAGACTGACAAGTTTCAGAAGAAAGTTTTTTGCTTCTGGCCATTAGGAGCCTCTAATTTAATCCACAATTGCTGATGCTCCAGATACTCAACTAGTCTAAGGAAGGCCAATTTTATTGCTACTTTAATCAGCACAACAGTTTTTAGATGTGCTTATGTAATTGCAAAAGGGTTTTCTAATGATCAATTAGCCTTTTAAAATGGTAATCTTGGATTAGCAAACACAACGTGCAACTGGAACACAGGATTGATGGTTGCTGATTAAGGGCCTCTGTACACCTATTTAGATATTCCATAAAAAAATCTGCCGTTTCCAACTGCAATAGTAATTTCCAACTTTAACAATGTCTACACTGTATTTTTACGATCAATTGAATTTTATTTTAATGGACAAACAAATTATTTTCTTTCAAAGACAAGGACATTTCTAAGTGGCCCAAAACTTTAGAACGGTAGTGTACTTGGGAAAGATGTGATACAGTTTCCTCTTACGTATCTACCACATTGATGTTTTTTTATCTATATTTATTTTAGTGGGATCCTCGCAGGGGGTCAAAATGTGGTGCTCCTCAACATTCTAAAACCTCAGCGCAGTCTCACAGCCCTGTCGCAGTCAAACACGCGCAGGCGTAAAACTATCTGTTCAGAGAATGCGCCACGACTCACTATTTTGCAGGATGTCTAAAGTTAATGCGCCATTGTTACTCGTCCTGTAACGCTATTTGGCAGAGAAAGGGGAGGGGAACGTTCGGCTCTAGAATCGGTGGTGCCATCAAACGGAGTCTACGACAGTGGAACTGGGGAGACGAAATGTTTTCATATCTTCCTATAATTTCACAATAAAACGGGTAAGCTATATCAAAACACAAACAGCTATTCTCACAGACAGGAAGCCAACTACAAGCAAGGAATATCTTTCCTCACGCGCGTAGTTGGTCTTCAGGTGTAAAGGAGGCTGTAATGGGGCATTTTCTTATCATTTGAAAATGTTTCTTGTCAACCAGTACAGTCCCTCTTTTGTTGGACTGCAACGTTGTGGTTACTCGCCTGGACTGTTGGGGATTGTAAATAATAGGGAGGCAATATGGCTGACTTTGCTTGGCCGCTGCAGCCACACTACAAAATGTGTAACGTTGACATTTAGTCAGTTGCTGTTTACAGGCGGCATTATCTACACTGGAAGACAGTTGTGTTGTCATGGCCTTATGAATCGATGATACAATCGCTTCATTCAGAAACATTGTTTGCCTACTGTAGCCATGGTAGTTAGCCAACTAACGTAGGCAGGTTTCGTTAGTTGGGACATTTTTATTAGTGAAGAAATGTAATGTTTTAACAACATGCCTGGACATACATTTCTAGTATTGTACTTTCGACTATTCAAGAATACGCAAGGTAGTTCTTTTCAGACAGGGAGTTATAAACGTTTGTCTGAGTCATTCCATTTGATTTCAATACATTTTCGGCCGCACCCCTTAAGATTTTAACAAAACTTTTACCGTTTGCCCATGAAAGAAGGGTTAGTCAAAAAGAAATTGCCCTATACAACTTACCGTCATATGTACAGTTATAACATTAAGGGGCCATGTGTACGATTTTTACTCGAATACTAGTGTATACGTAAATTACCTAGACCTGAGTTTTTCTTCGAAATTAATCTACCTGAGATATTCACCACTTGAACTTTCTCGCCTGTCCGGTGATCAGTTTCGTCATACTCGCTTCACCCACTCGGAAGTACCATTTTCCTAGCCTAAACCATCCTGGACTAGCTGATACTATTCCGGTCTCTTTCAGTAAGAAGAGGAAACAAGTCGTGTTATTGTTTAAATTTTGTCTTGTAAACATTAGAGGCAGAATTCTACACAGTAGCCTACCACGTTAAGTAAACAGTATCGTAATGTTCTGTCATAGGTTTTGCATAGAAAATTATCGAGATTTGTTTGCACAGCGAAAAACGTTGGAAAATGAAGTATTATATCCTGTTGTTTGACGCTACCACCTATAAATCAAAATCAAACATGGTTTCCACTGGAGTTGGAGTTGATTGCATCATGCAATAGAATGTGACACAAATACATAACTGTTGCTAGCCAATGTTTTTAGACCTTCACTTGTTAATTGATCATGAATATTTGTTTCGGCTACTCCTAAGTTGTTTTTTGGGGATCTGCCAAACATTTAGGTAAAGGGCTTGGCACTCTGGTCCGGGATTGCTTGACAATCAAGATGTAATGCGAAAGTGGTTTGTTATACACCAGGATATGCTGTAGAAACTCTTAAGCCTTGTTCACATCAAGAATGGCATGAATTACCCTGGGATGTAGAATTGGGGGGGTCATGACCCCCCCTTATTACACACAGGTCAATGTGACCCCCCTGGAAAATAGAAAAAATCCTAGGATCCAGTGTCCCTGACACCCAAATTGACAATACCATCCTACACCATTGAAATTACTGTACGGTACCTAAATGTAAACATCGAAGTCAATCTACCGAAATCTATACATATACATATATACACACGCACATAAGTTTGCATACCTTGGCAGAAATTGAGACATTTTGAAAATATGACTGATCATGCAAAAATGGCACTAATCAAAAGTTTACTTACCCTTGAATGTTTGGCCTTGTACCAGACACGCAAGGTGACACACAGGTGTAAATGGCAATTTAAGCTGAATTTCCTGCACCTGTGGGGTATTAGTGTCTGTGTATATGTGTTTGTTAGCTTTCACGTGGATGCATAGGGGGCTAGATACTGAGCCATGGGGAGCAGAAAAGAACTGTCGAAAGACCTGCATAACAAGGTAATGGAACATTATAAAGATGTATAAGTATATAAAAATATATTTTGGCAAGACGAATGGGCAGCTATACCACCTGCAAGAATTCAGGGCCTTATAAACAACTATTACCGAAGACTGCACTCTGTCATTGATGTTAAAGGAGGCAGTACACAGTACTGAGGGTATGCAGACTTTTGAACAGGGGTCATTCAAAAAAAAAATTTGGTGCCATGTTTTATGATCGTGCCATTCTGTTATGACCTACAGTTGAATGTGAATTCCGTAAGAAATAAATGACATGTTTGCCTGCTCACTTATGTTTTCTTTACAAATGATACATATTCTACCAATTCTCCAAGGGTATGCAAACTTTTAATCACAAGTGTGTGTGTGTGTGTGTGTGTGTGTGTGTGTGTATACAGCTGCATAGGTCTCTTAATTTTTTCCGTATACAGTGCCCTCCAAAAGTATTGGAACGGCAAGGTACATTTTGTTTTTGTTGGTCACTGAAGACATTTGGGGTTAAGATCAAAAGAGGGGTATGAGACAAGAGTTCAGTATTTCAGCTTTAAATTCCTGGTATTCACATCTAGATATGTTAAACAACTTAGGACATATCACCGTTTGTATTAGACCACATAATTTGTAGGTCACTTGCTGTCATCCTACAGTTGTTGGGTGACATTCGAATGAGTTGACTGCCATCTCGGTCAGTGAATAGTCATTTTCGCCCTCTGCCAGTCTGTAGCTTTGTTGTCCCCAATGTCTGTCGCTTGACCTTGTTCTTATGAACCGCCGTCTTTGAATTTTTCAGGATGGAAGCAACCTGACGCTCACTGAATCCCTCTGCCAGTAAAGCCAGAATTGAACCTTTTATTCCTCACTCAAACCTTTTAATTTCAACTCATGTCATGCTGAATTGTTATTTTTTTATTCACATAACCTTTGAGGTATTACTTCCACTATGTATTCCATCCAGCTGGTCCTATTGCAAGAGAGTAGTGATGACCACAGCAGTGGTTTTTATACTTTTCCTTGTTAAGTTAGATTTGGTTCATGTAATCACCTAATCAGTACCTCATTAAGTAAACTGAGGTGTGACTGTGTTGGAATTTATGACACTGGAATGGAATGGCTGCCATACATGTAGAGATGATGATTTTAGAAAAGTTAGGAGTGGTCTCTTATTTCTTTCCAGAAGAGTGTGCATGCGTGTGTGTGCGCATGCTCACAGCTCTCTATATATAAAACATTCCATGAAAATGTCAGTTAAATATTTAACCAGTTTGGTAAAATATTAAGCATTTAACAGACACTGGAATGGAATGACTGCCGTACATGTAGAGATGCTGATTTAAGAAAAATTAGGAGTGGTCTCTTATTTTTTTCCAGAGTGCACCTGCATGCAATGCGTGTGCACACAGCTCTCTATATAAAACATTCAATTAAAAATGTCCCTTAAATAATCAACCAATTTGGTTGAATATTAAGCATAAGTCTCAAACTTTGATATTGTAGGCTTCTACAAATATTGAATGGTCAAAGCTTTTCTTGCGATCCCCTAAACACATAGTTGAAAGCTACATGTTTGCTTTTCTTCAGTGGTCAATCAACTTCACTTTTTGATATCGTACAGAAAAGCACAGCTCAAGCACATGCAACCACACATGCAACACCTGCCGTACCACATCCAGATCTGTCCGAGTGAGGTAGATTAGCCGGAGCGGTGCAGATTGCTTTCTATTGAAATGAATGACTTCCACCGGAACGCATACATTTTGCGGTGCCTGGTGTGAACCAGGGTTAAGACGGGTCGCCCAAAGGCTTATTCTGTCCCGCCTTATTTGTGGTGGATATGACCCAATATTTACATCGCGATGTATTCAAGATTTCTATGCACTGCCATTGCAAATGACAAATTTACCCAACCAGAACTCCAGGGACAGACACGCAAACACCGTTCTCATTGCCTATTCACTTGGTGAACATGATGTTGTTTTTATTTTATTATTATAATGAATTTGCACTTTAATCTTTTATTTATGTATTTATTTATTGCTGAATGTCCTTGTCCTTAAACTATTGAGGGGCAGGCCTATAACATATATACATTTATTTATTGAGTCATTTATTTATTTGGGATTTTGGCAGCTCTGGTCCTCTGTTATTAACATGCAAAATTGTCAATTCGATAAAATATTGAATAGAATTATTTGCCATATTTTGCAGTTTTCTAACATGGGTGTAAACAGCATAGATAATCTCACTTAAAAATAGAGATCATAGCCTACATAGAATGTTATTAAACTGAATAAACATCAAGTTAAAGTTCAGTGTTTTTGAAACATTTTACACAACTGCCACTTTGAAGGTGCAGCCTGTGTCAAAACATTTAACTATTTGTTTAACTCCTCATTTAATGCAATGGCATTGCTATGTTTGTGCTGTTGCCATAGCTAGGTAGGCAACATTTCTCAACCCTTGAGGTATATTTTCTCCCAAATTAACCATGTTTGAAGGCACTGACTCTGAGGCTAAAACCTTTAATAACCCTGCTGTTGCCTGTGTGGGGCATCATATTGGTGCCTTCAATCTAGCTGTTGAAAAATCCATCAAGTATTTAAACAAAATTAGTTAAGGTATTTAAGTAATCAACAAAAAAACCTACAGCACCTGCAAGAAAAACTATTACGCACATGTGATGCGTAAAGTGCATCTCTCTCACCTTGTTTTTGGAGCTGAAAATCGTGTAATTTGGATATTGCATGTTAATACTACGATTTCGATTATAATTTGATTAATCATGTAGCATTACTTACAAACCAGCATTATTGAATAACCATTTAAACCTAGTTGTTTGTGCTTATTGTATTTCAGACAAAAATGTCGGTATCCACAAAAAATATACTGTGAAAGTGATTGCTTCTTCTGCTTTACTTCCACATTTCCCCAAACTTTTGAATCAGCTTGACCATTATTTAGTCACTTCTCACTTTTTTTAAAACAGCAGTCATGTAAGATACATTTTATTCATTTGTGGATGTATTCCAGTCTGCCAGATGCCTTCTATGAAGTCCGATTGCAATTACATTTGCCTGTTAAACTGAATAACATGGTCATATTTACATTTTTTGTATATCACTGTTTAAGTCACTTTTGTGAGTTATGTAATAGGGCTGCCTTATGACTGTGAAATAAATAAAATTATTCTGAAGGGGTTAAGTTACTATATGGGCCTTTTTAAGCATACACAAATTAATTCTATAGCTTGACATCAGGCTGTGTTCAATTGATTTTAATGGGACTTTTGCTTCTGTTCACTAGTCCCAGTAGCTGCTGCTTAATTTGTAAATCGGGAGGTCCTGGAACACATTGGGATCCAAATTGACGCAAATAGCTTACAACAAAAAGTTTAAACTTTCACAAAATTATCAGCCATTGTTGAGGCTATAAGAGGCTACAGGTATAGGCAACTTTATGAACTCTGATTGCTTTTAGTAGAATGTTTACAGTGCAAAGCGAGCACAGTGATGGGAAGAAGTCAAGTTGTGCAGCATGCCAGATTTGTAAAAAGTTGGTGTCGGAACAAACTGAGGAAATTTGAGAGGTGCTGGTTCCTGTTACAGCAGGATCTGGCTCAAATTAACCGCTGCAGGTTGCCTACTTAGGCCAAACTTTGAAATTACCTGCAAGACTTTGGGTTGTTTCAGTAGGTTGGGTTAAACAGTGTATGATGTAGTGGCTGAAGAACTAACACCAAAGACATTCATAAAGGTTCTAATGGGTGTATTTGACCTTTAAGAAAGATGAGGAACATTTCTTATATTTCAGTGAATGTGTGTGTGACATCTGCATTAGTTTAAGGCATTGTAGCATGTCATGGTCCTAGGGGTTACATGTTTAATACTTAATGTTTGTATTTGCCCTACAATGTGCAATATGTATAGTCCACATCACTGATGAATTTGTTGGTCAGTTGGGCTCGTCTGGCTGACACTAAGTCTTTGTGATTTCAGATTCCGGAACAGGGGTTTTTGCGTTGTCGATAACATGCATTGATAATAAAGGTGATGCACCGCCATTCTACACGGCAGTGTCTTCAACTGGTTGAATGTCTCAACTTCCATTGGAACAAATCAGGAACTATCTAAGCACTGCCTGTTAATACCAAACTGTCATGTTAGCCATTTTTTTTGGTGTGGACGTACTGAAATGATAAGGAGGCTTGAGATGCTGCACATGCAAATAGCTGGTAAATTAGAAACAATCAAAACACTCAGACATTTTCGGAGAGATTATTGCAGTGAGATCCAGCTGTCCCTGGGCTGTAAATCATGTAGGTCGCATCAGCCAGGGTGTTCTGCTTTGGTGTAAACAAAAAAAACGGCGTTCTTGCGGCACCCTGAGATCAGGGATGTATTCTAGGGCAACCAAAGTTGGGCATGACAACAAATCCAATGAGGTGCAGTAGACTAAAATAGTCTACAATATATGTAAAAAATATCAGACTTAAGAATAAATGCATGCACTACTTGTAAATTGCTCTGGAGGAAATAGTCTTCTAAATTACTGAAATATCAAATGTAAAGCATGTTAAAACAAGTAATCAAAAGCAGATGAAATTACTTTGTATATATTTTGTCATTGTACCTATCTAGAATTCCAGTTTGCTGTAACATAATATTTCCAACACAAAGATTAGCTGATCTTTCTGCATTGTTTTGAAGTTCCAGTAGGTTGACACAGTCCCATGTTTTTTATACAAAGGTCAAATTACTCCTCAGACATTTCAGAGTCAACGTTCTAGTGTGGTGAGGGCTGGGATTTAGATAGCTAGTTAACAAATGTTTGAACAAGATCTTGACCAGCTATTAGCAGTTTAGATAAATTCTGCCTTTTGCCATGTCTGATTTCTCTGAAAATCTGGTTTTACCTGTAATAGCTGTTAATAGCTACCTCAACAACTTCACAGCCTGAACTGTCAGTATTTTCAGTCATACCATGTAGGTAATTCCAGGTTTACGGAAGTTAGATTGGCATGCAAAAAAACAAAATAATAAATACAACTTTGTATTTGTCTGTTTTGTTCTAACCCTACCGTCTGCAACCAGGTCTAAATAATGGCATGTTGGAGGACTTTAGGTAATATGTTTTATGGGTGTTAGGCTGCATGCTTAGGATCTCTTAAAACATTAAGAGATCACGGTACACTTATTTGGATAGGAAAGAAAAAGGTTCAGTGTTCTCGTTATATTCAAGTTCTAACTGTAGACAGTGAAAAGAACACTAATGTTTTACTCTTTAATCAATGTTCCGGTGTCTAAAATCTGTAAAATATATTTGTCATATGGAATGTTTTAACAATGTCAGCACAGGATAGCTAATGATTATCTTAGGTAGGCATAACCATTATTAGTAGCCTGAAGACTATACCCAGTCTAATAAAATTGTTTTGACTAATTGTAGGTGCATGTGACCAAAACTTGAACTGATCTTTTTATAGATTTTTTTTTCTTTTAACTTGTGAGCCAACATTTTTTTGTCCATGACTTGTTAAATAAATAAAAATTCTCACGCCCTCTCTTGTACCTCTGCAGCACACACAGTGAGAAATATGTTTGGAATGTTGATCTAATGTATGGGGCATGTTTCACATTATAGAACACAAACCAAACTCAAATTTTCTTTTTCGGGTGGGCTTTTATTACACTCAAAATTTTGAAAAATCTTATCTAAGCAACACAGTGGAACAGCTGGGAGTAAAAAACTTACCTCCACAAGCCATGAAATGTGAAAATACTTTTTCTTGTTGGGGACAAAATTATATTTCCTATTTCTCAAAAGCTGTAACATTGTCATATAGCTTGATCTGCAGGGTAATTCTAAACATGCTTTCATTTGGACATTTGTTGTTGCTTAGTTGGACCTTCCCTTGAACTGCCCCTATTCTCAGGTGTCTACAAAACAATGTTTTATTTATTATTTTCCTGAAACTGTCCTTTTCTGTTCACTGATCTTATGGTACTTGTTCCTTCTGGATATGGATTGGTATATAAACTGATCAATTCACAATGTTTACAGTAGGTTACTTAATATTAGGAAATGGGTTTCCATTAAAAATAAAATAAATGTTGTGCTTGTAGGCTAATTAAAGGCAGTTTGTTTTTACATTTATTTTATCTCATTATCTGTTGTGATAGCTGGTAATATTGTCTAATAGATAATAATGAAGGGGAGCACAGACCTGCCAACCCAAAACTCTTGATAAGCTGCCCAGTCCAGCGTTGCTATTGTTTGTACACTTGAAAGCATAGTAATGTGTCTGATCTGTTTCAATCCTGCTGTCTTCAGCTAGATGACTAAATTATGCAAGTCTAGTGTCAGAGGTTCTTGTGATCATAGATACTCCAATGTCTCCCATTTCCCCACTGTGTCTTTCTTTTTGAAATCAAAGACCTGGTAGCATTACCATAGCTGGTTTCCTGGGCCAGTATTAAACTGTACACCTTGCATATTTAATGTTCTGGACCAAAGAAAAATATTTAAGCTAGACAATTGAACATCCTCCACGTCACACTTTTTAGTCTGCACTTGAGTTGCAATATTCTGGTTCCTGTCCCTAGTTCTCCAGAAATCCAGATTCAAGAAATTATCTGACAATATTCTGGAAAACCTGTGAAATGTTGTCAACTAAGTGAAATAATACATTAAGATAAGTTAAGCGCAATAGTCCTCAGTGTCCACTTTGAAAATGTATGGCACAAGTATTAGTCTGGTAGGATGTGCGGAGGCTTGTGTTGTCAGTGGGTTCATGGATCAGTCCAGATACTGATGCTGGAATCTTCTGATTAAATAATTAATGAGTTATTTGCTTAACTGTTCTTAATATTATCAGTATTGCTATATTTTGGTATCTAATTTTTAAAATTGTGAACACGAACAGCCCCTAAAACGCTATCACAGACGTGCGGAAATAATGGTTTAGATATTGTAAAATGCAAAAAGGTTTCTCAAGTTTTCTCAGTTCTCAGGGTTGCCATGACATTCCCACACCAGTGGGACAAAGGGGGATTATTTTAGGATACATCTAGATATTTTAGCCTGCAGTGTTTGGGGAGCCTGATATAGTGTGTACTAGATAAATTCAATGCTTTCTTCTCTTGAGAATAATAAAAAAAATTACTTAAGTGACTTTATCATCACATTTATATCAGCATTTTTGTTTGGGTTTCCAGATTTACCCCAAGCCCTGATGTGGTTGTCCTCGCTGAATGGAGGCACGGACCTGCCCTGAAGTCTGTCAACATTGAGTCATGGACAATCTGGATTTCATACTATAGATAATCTTCCCCAACCTCCGTTATCTGTTTTCCGTGGGTACTGTAGACAGGTTTCCCCCACCCCCACTATTTCCCTTGTATCCATTGTCTCAATTGGTTGCTATTTATAGATTTTTCACTTTCTCACTACTCCCAATCCTCTGATTGGACTCACTGGATTCGATTTAAGATGAATGACCTCATCATCCCCCCTCTCTCTGCTGGGCTGTAAAATAAATCCTTAATGTTTTCATTAGGTTCATTTTTTTACACTCCAGACCTGGTACCGTAGATATTTTCACCCTAGTCCGGCAGCTAAGCTGCTCCCCTACATCCTGATGAATGAAGACCCCGTTTGGGAAAAGTGCATCAGGACAGAGATCCAGAGCTGATGCAGGTTAGTCTGGCTTCAAATGGGATCTTTACAGGTGCATGCGTTCCAAATGGCACTTTATTCCATTTATTACAAAATGAGCCTACCGAGGCATGTTGCTCCTTGGGAAACGTATGTCGTCATTGACTCTGCAGCATTCAGAGCAGTTTTCTCCAGCTCATTTCACCCCATATTGGTTGGCCTTGTGTCTGTGTCAATTGCCTGCCTTCTGGTTTGAAGAGTTAGCACTGTTACATTTTTCAACTATTGAGTTCAAACTCAAGTAAAAAATGTTCTGCTACCTAGCAGGTTCCAGGATGAATCTTGCCCAAAGATGTAAGAAACTCCAGGAGGGTACCTGGTCTCTGGTCAAACTAAAAGCTCCACAGTCCTGTAGAAAGAAGTGCCATTTAGGACACATGCATATTTTGTTGTTTGCTGATGATGATGTATGTAACCAGGGATATGTAGTCTATTGATGAGAGCAGAGTAGCTTCTGAAACGATTTACTATTAATTTATTAGATAAAACATTTGATGTTTTTGTTGTTGTTTTTAATCTAAGGGCACGCAGGTGTTTCTGCAAATATGAAGAAAAAGAACTCCCACAAGTAAGCCGGGAATCCTTATACACTCACTATTCTTGCGTTAGCGTAGCCTTTGTGGTTGTGCAATCGTTCAGCTGTCAGACATTTTGTGACATAGGCCTGATGGACAAGCTGCTAAAAACATCTGCAGCCTGTTTTTTTTTTGCCCAAGTAGAGAACAGCAGCTCTCTGTTGATATATGTGAGTTATTTAGCCTAGTAGTGCCCGCACAGAATGACTGATATTAGATACTACTCCTTAGTGACTGTTGTGGCAAACATGGCTGTGTGGGTGCCACCTTTATTCACACTTCTACATAAAAGCTTTAAGAGTCTAATGTTGACAGATCCCGGAGAGGAATAAAAAAATCGGAAAGAAAATCCTAAAGTATTTCCTTTTGTTATACATTTAATCTTATGTAGTAAAGGGTTATATTTTATTTTATTAACTATTCACTATTTATAAAATAGATCCAGCAACATTTTGACTAGCTGTATGGATCTAATGGCTGTCAAAAGGATTTCACCATTTTCATTAGCAAAGTGCATGTTTTTCCTCTCTCACTTTCTTGTGGCTATCTGCAACATTGAACAGGAAACACAAGAACAGCCTGGGCCCCACCAAAGTGGTGTCTGCAGAGCCTCGGCGAAACATCGTAGGCTGTCGTATCCAGCACATCTGGAAAGAGGGGAGCTCGACATCTCAGTCACAGTGGAAAGGCACGGTACTCGACCAGGTGCCCGTCAACCCCTCGCTCTACCTCATCAAGTATGACGGCTTCGACTGCGTCTACGGCTTGGAGCTGCATAAAGATGAGCGTGTACAAGGCCTCGAGGTGCTCCCTGACCGTCAAGGTATGTCCTCGGTTTGTGTTAGTAACGCATCAACGTTGTCGGATTTGGGGGATTTATTGCAGTGACGTGGGCTGAAGTACTTATGCACATTTACAAGTACCCAGAAATTTACTTGGTGTTTTGGTGATTTTAACATGGTGACATTTTACTCAAATATAAAGATTCTGATCTGACAGTTAAGAATTTACCATAATCTCATTTGCAGGGCAGCTTGAAATGTCACCCAAGTGCTTATACAAATGGTACCTATTGTATAGCTCAAACAGTTGGAGGGCGGTCACATGTTGTGATGCAAAGAACCATGATTTTGCACCCATTGTGGGGTCAATTGAACTAAACTGAGGCTAAACCACAGATGTTGGTTTCAGTTACTCCATCTAAAATATAATTTCCACTTCCAGTAAATGCCCAAATAACATTAAATATTGTTAGATGATTTCTTAATTTTTTTTGCATATTGCCTGTGTTTGTTCCATATTATCAGTTTCGCTGTTAGCATTATCACATGTAGCTGAGTTGAAATAAAGCACAGTAGAACAGAAATCCGGATCCCCCTCTTAACCATGTCTATTAAAATGTCAGGTTCTCTTGTTTAATTTAAAATATGAAAGTTAATGTTTATATATAATCTTGGTAACCTGTTTTAAGAAAGCAATTTTACTCTAAGTTCAGGTAAACAACTTTTTGCCATGTAAGCAGAGCTGGCCAAGTAGTGCCGAATGTCTCTTACTGAGTGACTGACTGACTGATTACCCATTGTTAAATAGCATACTGGTTAGAGATTCAGAATGCCATGCATTTGACCGGAGATTGATCCTCATCACTGACCAAACAAAGCAGGCGTTAGGATTTCTTCAGAATAGGCTAAAACTTCACTGGCTATAAGCTTCAGTAGCTACATTCTAGTAAGCCTAAGGTAAAACTGTTTACGGTTATATTAAGATGGGCAAACTGCACTGACAAGGATCATTTCAGTGTCATTGTTTTCATTATAGGTACTGTATAGCTATTAACTACCACCTACAGTTATCTCTTTCTAATTTAACGCATTGAATATAGTGTTGTGATCGTGTATTACCTGTTGTTGATGTCAATCAAAATACATTTACCTAAGTCATTGAGTTAATTATCCTCTCCCACAGGACACAGGGACACAGGTTTCGCCGGTGCCTGGCGGAAATGGTGTCCCCCTCTTTAATGAATGAAGATATCATCCACATTGAATAAAACCCATTGAATGTGTTGGTGAGAGAGAGGACAATTAACTCTATGAATTTGGTAAATGTAGGTGCTATGTATTTTGATTGACACTGTGGCACCAATTTTGCCGGTGCCTGGCGGAAATGGTGTCCCGCTCTTAAATGAATAAAATATACTCCAGATTGAATTAAATCAATTGAATATGCTTGTTTGGTACAGAATCAATATCTGTCTGAGTTTAGTAAAATTAGGTACTATGTATTTTGATTGACCGGGGGACAGGGCTTGAAGACGTTATTCCATATATTTTCTAATATGTATTATAGAATATATAGACACTTAACTTATCCATATTCCTAGCTCACAAGTATAAAAACTTGTATTTCCTCTTGAGGAGTGCATGCTAAGCATATTGCATGAAACAATTTATGTTCGTAGTCCAAAATGATATGTCAAACATGTTTTATTTAATAATTTCACAACAGACCTGAATATACAACAAACACCTTACATATTAACGACATCTCTTTTAGGTGTTGGAATACATTTAATCTAAATCAGCGGTCGTTGATGGTAAAGTGGGACACTTTTTGGTAGATCGCTGTATGGACAATCAAAATAAGTTGATCGCTTATCAAATTTGTGTTATTTAATTTAAATAAGGTCTTAGCTAAATTTTTATGGTGTAATACATTTATCATTTATTTTTTAATGAATGCTACATCAATTCCAACACCATCTGACACCTTTTTCCCCCCTGAATGTTTCAGTTTGAATGGGACACATTGGTAGGTAAAGTAGGACACTTCTCATTAAATACCCATTACTAGGCCTGCTGGAATAAGCATTTTTAAAGCTTTGTACATAACAGTCAACATTTCACACTCTAATATGTTCTATATTATTTAATTTTCATTATAATTAAGAGTTGAAAATGTTAAAGAATAATAGGGAAGCCTCTATGTGCAGAATCATTGGGATCCTCTGTGCAAGGATTCAGCTTAGATTAGCCAACTGGTGAGAACCAGAGATCTCTAACTGAGGCATTGTGAGTGGTTTTTACCAGTCCCTTTGCATGTTTTTAGAGTTTGGAATTTGGGATGTTCCATGACTGCTAAAAATCTAATCTTAGGATTCTGCCCTGCTCCATGGGCCTTCTCATTCAATACTCACTCCGTAGATCAAGTATTATTCCTTTCCTGCCTGTAGACTTCTGTTCATTATTTTCTTTGTTCTGCCATTTTCCTCATTCCTTTCTCTGTCCCTCCTTGATGTGTGGGAAACATATTTTCTGTACTTCAGTTTAGGCGTTATGAGCTCCCTACCACTACAATAATATTTATATATTTAACACAATAATGTCAAAATCATAATTTATTGAGCATCATTATTGATCAAATGTTAACTGTCCTGTATTTTACCTAAACAGTGTCCCACTTTACCTGAAAACCACTGTCCCACTTTATCTAGCGCTGTCAGGTTAATTGGGACTGTGCAAAAAAATCTGATTTGTATAAATCAAATACAGTCAACATACGTTTTCATTGTGTTTTAAAACGCTACCTCTATGCGCTTATTTTAAGACCAAAAGTTTTATTGTTACATGATAATTGACAGAATGACATAATTATCATTTTAGAACATGGTTTCCACATGTCAGCATGTTTAACATTAAATTTGAATGGCCAGGCTATTTGAAAAATAACAGCATACCCATTATGATGATGTCACACCAGTCAAAACCTTTGTTTTATATCCAGCACATATTCAGCAATGTTAGAAATCAGTTGTTTTGTATAGTGGTTGTAATAATGATTGCGTACCCGGTTGACATGGGAGAGAGATTCATTTGTTAATTGCAGCATTAGATAGTCTTGTTCATGAGGTTACGGACTAGGTCTTCCTTACACAATCTCAATCCCAGAATCTCTTCTCACTGTAATGTTGGTTACAAGCTGATATATACATTGAAGGGCGTGTTTACCTAGCAAAGATACGGTTTCCAAGACAGTAACCCCCATGCCATATGGTCAATGTAAACATGCCTGTGGTTATCAGAGCGCAACCTACAGAAAGAATCTAAACAGAGAGGTTTCTGTTGTTCTCATTATCCAGGCACACTTCCAATGAAACGTACATTCATATTGAAATTGTTACTGCTCAGATTCCACAGCAACAATACAATTGGAATTGTTTTGATTGGCTTGCAAAATTGCCAGAGTAGCTACACTACCCATGAGCTTAAATGTCCCACTAAACCTGATGTCCCACATAAGCTGAAGTAACCCTATTCCATCCACACACCCCTATGACAAGCCGTTTTAAAATGTATTTGCTAGACTTGACTATCCGGAATAAACATGATATCAATGCTGTCATTTTGATTAGTTGTAATTACATTGTGACTAGTCATAATTTTGATCCAAGATATCTGTAACATCATTCATACTAGTCAAAACTACTGTTAAATATGCCTGTAATTCAGTTTTGCGTAATCAAATCTAAATTACAGATATCAGCAGTGACCTCACTGAAAACAACGCTCGACTCATCACACATCCCAAATGGAAATGGCAGATATCTGTAATTTAGTTCTGACTAGTCAAAATAGTAGTTGCAGATACCTCAAACGTCATCATGACTATTTTTAGTTGTTTGGCATGATGACGTTTCTCATGCGAGGCATCAGATCATATTGGCCCAGCAACGCATTTCAGTGTTAGCAGCAATAGCGGTTTCAGTTGTGGATAGAATAGTTAAACAATATAATGAAATACAACAAATGTCTTGTTGAAGGAAGTACAGGCAGGTCTGGCATGCTTGTCATACTGTTGAATAGTAGTAGCATGTTTGAATACAAGCAAGCAACTCACTCCTATCGGTGATGTCATTCTGACACTACAGTTAAAGATGTCTGTAATTCAGTTTTGACTAGTCAATTTAATTACAGTTATCAGAAGTGACCTCACTGAAAACGACACACGACTCGTTACACATCTATGGCAAGCCGTTTTAACATTTACTCGCCAGACTGGATATTCCTTACAGTTATCTGCAACATAATTTTGCCTAGTGAAAACTCCATTTGAAGATATTTATAACATCATTCTGATTAGTCAAAATGAAGTTGGAGATATCTGTAATTCAGTTATGACTAGTCAGTTTCAAACTACTGTTGCCATTCATGTCAGTGGAGTTTCTCATTTCAGATATCTTTAAATTAGTTGCGGATATCTGCAATGTCTATTGTTGATGTCAACTGAATTATGATAAGCTGCAATTACCGTTACAGATATCAAACGAAGAATGCAACAGTTTGGTGATGTCGATGGGTCGCAGGCTTGAGGCAGTTATTGCAAGCAAGGGTTATGCCACCAAATATTAATGGTTATTTACTTTAAGATTATTTGTTCCTTTACTTTTGCTCACCTAAAAAAAGTTGTTTTACACATATAGATGTGAATACCAGGAAGTTAACGCTGAAATTCTGAACTATTGTCTCGTACTAATCACATTCAAACTCATATTACATTGAAGTTATTACACACCTGCCATAATTTAAAGTGACTTAATCACAAATAAAGATCAGCTGTCGGATTTTCCTGACATTTTCTTAGTTGCATCTCAGAGAAAAATCCATGGTCCGCAGAGAGCTTCCAAAGCATCAGAGGGATCTCATTGTTGAAAGATATCAGTCAGGAGAAAGGTACAGAAGAATTTCCAAAGCATTAGATATACCATTGAAGGCAGTGAAGACAATCATCAAGTGGAGAAAAAATGGCACAACAGAGACATTACCAAGAACTGGACATCCCTCCAAAATTGATGAAAAGATGAGGAGAAAACTGGTTAGGGGGGCTTTAAAGAGGCGTACAGCAACATTAAAGGAGTTTCAGGAATTTCTGGCAAGTACTGGCTGTGTGCTACATGTGACAACAATCTCCCGTATTCTTCATATGAATGGGCTATGGGGTAGGTTGGCAAGATTGAAGCCTTTTCTTACAAAGAAAAACATCCAAGCCCAGCTGAAGTTTGCAAAAACAAACATCAAGTCTCCCAAAAGCATGTGGGAAAATGTGATGAAACCAAGTTTGAACTTTTTCGCCATAATTCCAAAAGGTATTTTGGGGGCAAAACATCACTGCACATCACACAAAGAACACCATACCCACAGAAGCAAGGTGGTGGCAGCATCATCCTTCAGTCTGTTAGAATCCTGACGACGAAGAGGAAGTTTGCCTTTCAGCACGACAATGACCCAAAGCACACATCCAAATCCACAAAAGCATGGCTTCACCAGGAGATGATTGACGCTTTGGAATGACCCAGCCAGGGCTCAGACCTGAATCCAGTTGAACATATGTGGGATGATATAGAAAGGGCTGTGCACTGGAGATGTCCTTTCAATCTGACAGATTTGTAGCACTTTTGCATAGAAGAGTCGACGTGCCTACGACTCAAAAAGACTACGACCCAAAAAGACTGAGTGCTGTAATAAAATCAAAAGGTGCTTCAACAAAGTATTGGTTTAAGGGTGTGCACACTTATGCGACCAGGTTATTGTGAGTTTCTGTGAGGTTTTAAAAAAAAATAATCCTCAAAGATTTCAGTTTGTTTTTAAATTGAATTGTTCACGTAATAGGTCACATTTAAGGTGTAAAAGGTTTTGACATAATTTATCTTTGTCAAAAAACTTTACATCACCAATACCTGGCATGGAGAGGTTGTTTACGTCTCCATTTACAATTGCTTTATTTGATTATCTTGTGTGCGCTTCATGGGAAGAGGACAAACAGGCGTAGAACGAACAAGCCAATCAGGTCTGTCCAAGAATCAGATGACCTCAGCAGAAGGATCTGTTTCCATTTTTTGTTTTGTTTGCAGAAGAAAATGTGGACTGTTGTAGCAAGTAGGCCTTGATTTACTGATGGTGATAACAATGTTCAATACAATTACATTTTTACTCAGCCATTATTTAAAAACTATGTTTATTCTCATTTTTCAATGAGGACCTGCTTAAAGGCATTCTGTGTCAAGATGACAACACAGGACCACATTGAATTGTATGCCTCTTAGTACAACTCAGCCGATGCAGCTGTATTTTTACTTAGATTGGTTTACTGCATGTAACTGTAGGATCTGAGCATTAACAACTACAATATGAATGTATGGTTCATTAGAAGTGATTGTGCCTAGATGTTGAGAATAACAGACTGTTAAGATTCGGCCTGTTGGGCTCTGGTAACCACAGGAATGTATGCATAGACCATTTGGTGTGGGGGTTAGTATCTTGGCTTTGCTAAGTAAACACACCCCTCCAGGTATTTATACAGCTTTCACCCCACAGGACAATTGAGAGAGATGGAAGCGCATAACTGATGATGCTTATAGCCAGCTTATCCTCAGCTAGCCAGATTCGATACCGGGTCTGCAGTGAAGCTGTCTGCATCTTTAACTATTAAGCTATTTAACACCAGGTAGTCGCTCATTCACTCGGTCAGAGACATTAGCTCTTCTTGGTCGACTACACTTACACAATCCAGCAAATACACAATTAGGTTTGGAGGATTCAGCAAGTACATTGACAGTGGAATACTTAAATGGGTGTTGACCAGATCCTCTTGGAGTGACCAGGCCGAGATGTCTACTGGAGCACAGTTACCAATGGCACTGCAGATGTTAAGCTGTGAGCTGATGTAGAGGTGGCATATACCTATTAGTCTCGTACTGTGTATATATGTGGAAAAATCACTCTAGTTGGTGTACTGGTCACCATAGTGTCCTTGTTTATAATTAGAAGTTAGTGAACCTTTGACAAATAATCCTTGCCCTGGCTTTAACAGCCCATGTTCACAGTGTTCCAGTTATTGAAATATGACATGTAATTAAGAGATCATTGTCATGGTGTTGTCTCCGTGTTTGTTTCCGTCCCAGCCTCAGCACGCATCAGCGACATCAACCTGGCCGACACCATGATCGGGAAGGCCGTGGAGCACATGTTTGAGACTGAGGATGGAACTAAAGACGAGTGGAGGGGCATGGTCCTGGCCCGAGCTCCCATCATGAACACCTGGTTCTTCATCACCTACGAGAAGGACCCCGTCCTCTACATGTATCAGCTCCTGGACGACTACAAGGAGGGAGATCTGAGGATCATGCCTGATTCAAGTGAGTAAACTCCTTCAAGTTA
>JACXGJ010006388.1:0-34577 GCA_016801105.1 Esox niger | reverse complement strand
AAATCCAGCCTAGATGAGGGGCATAACCAGATGGTCAAGGACAGGGACAGACATCGGGAAATCGGGAAGAAGGGGGGTCAGGACAGTGGCAGCTGTGATCTTGATCAGCAACACAACCAGGAGGACTTTGGACAGGGACCGGGACGAGTCATGCCTGGTACTCCGCATGTGCGGGTTAGGACCTCGTGTCCTCCTAAGTACAGATAATGTCTATGTTCCTACAAATAATGTCTATGTTCATCATAATGTATGTGCCTTATGCTTAGAGATAGTCATGAGCAGGCAATTACCTTGAGCCCAGGAAGTGGCATTTCTAAAGTTTACTGCCTTTGTATTCACTGTTGGGGTGTCCTGAGTGTGGCCCATGAGCTGATCATAAAGCGTACTCTGTGATAGGAGATGACCTGAGTGTGGACGATGAGCTTAACGGTAACACTTACTTTGTAGACAGTGATGGACATGACCCAAGTATGAACCATGAGGAGGATGTGAATTACTGTCGCAAATTACGAGCATTCAGGGAGGTAGAAGATAAGAAGCGCACCCCACCCGGGGGGTTGCAAACTAGACAAAGTCAGATGGCGTAATGTATGAAAGTTCTGTATAAAAGCCATGGCCCAGACTCAGAACATTGGGGGTGTATCTGCAGAAGGACCTGGCTTTAATGTCTGTCATTATTGTATGATTTTCATTAAAGTCTATTGGATTCATAAAGCCTTGAGTTGAAGTGCATTTGTTTTTAATAAAGAGTGGTTGATTTTCCACGACATCACTAAACCGCTTTCCTCATTACATTTATCCAGGACAAACTGTGCTGCAAAAATAACTTATTGAACTCTCTCACACATATTTACACATGTGTGCTCCTGGTTCCCGAAAATAAAAATATCTGAAAGATGCTACTAATAAAAATTATGAACCAATGACACAGGATAATGCATTCCATAGTGGCACAACTGGAGGCTGTGTGTGTACGTGTAGGTTTTACTATCCTGGTGGGGACCAAAAATCCCTGCAAGGATAGTAAAACAAGGATAATTTGACCTTGACATTTTGTTGGTCCCCATGAGGAGAAAGGCTATATTTGGCTTAGGCATTAGGTTTAGGGGAGAATCTTTGTCCAGGCCATACTACAATATACAAATACAATATAGCGCCTCCTTCATGACCTAGCGGTCACCCACCAAGCATAGCTGTCCCATAAAGGCACAGCTTCTCCCGAATCCTGATCATTTCTTCCTCCACTAGTTTTTTTTTGTAGTTTTGCAAAGTGTTTAGAATGAACAACTATCTATAATATTTTCTATCCTACCGAAAAACTGTTTAACCACAATAACCAATGAGCATGTTGGGGGGATCCTAAGATCTTAGTGCTAGGAGCCTAAGTTAAAACAAACATTTCCAGGGGTCACAGGATTTCGAGGTATGAGACTAGGTTCGGGGTTAAAGTTACAATGGGTTATGGGCAAGGTGTTGGAGTAATGGTTATGGTTAGGTTAAGAGTTAGCGAAAATGGGAATAATGTTAATGTGTGTGTGTTTTCTCTGAATCACTGCCCTAAAAGCAAATGGCTTTGTTACCTGTTTTCTGAAACATTGGGAAATGTTACATCATAGGTCCTCACCCACACCTACATGACTCACAGAGAGATGTGTGTCTTTAACCTATCGTAAGGCTGTGACAGCTGAGCCAGGACATTTAACCAGAAATTATCGACACCCACAATAATTACCACTTATCCCAGGTATTTTGCTAATCTGATTATGATGAAGTGCCTACACTAGTGCTATTAGAAATTAATTTAGATTTCTAAAACGGGTGATTAGTTATAGCACAGCTGATGATTAAATTAAAATGTTTTATTATGTTTAGCATAAGCTTGGTTAGTGTAATCTGTAATAAAAATTCTAAAAGAAAAATAAATTAATGTTTGAAATGTATTGATTTTTTAATGTTTTTTTGCTTCAATTCAGGCAATTTATCACAATATGGATTTTTACCCATATTACCCAGCATAATGTGAATTTTGGATGGCGGTTATTGACAGGGCAAATATCTGTGTCATCGTAAAAAATATTTGAATATAATTCAAATACATTTTCCTTCCTCTTTCCGACTTCACGTGATAAATCTCACTTGTTTTAGGGAGAGGTCCACTGTAATAGCCACTGTAATGGTTTATTAAGAAACTGAATTGCATCATGGAATTCATTTCGCAGCATCGACATACGCATTAATGACCCGTATTCAGGCAGAGGTTATAGTTCCAAAAAACAACAACATGATCAACGCTCATTGTCAATTTAAGGTCCTTTTCATCACAGTGTTCATCCATCACAGGGTTGTGTGTTAGCCAGGTGTGCAAAGTCAAATTGCTTGCACGTCTAAAGACTCAGCCTGCTCAACTAAAGCCTAGGCATTAGCCCACATTGCTACTTCTCGGACAAATATCTAATCCACCCGTGCATTGTTCCCTGGACTATCTGAGCTTTATGGCCATGATAGATAAACATGGCATTGTTATTATTGTGAATTAGGAAAACCCACCGTTCATACCATTGTAGATGCCGCGATGGTGAGGTGACAGCTCGTCTCCCGTGGTTCTCCTTTGTCCCCCCTCCTTTCCTGCTGGGGGGCTGCCGTACCTCGCCTTCCCCTGCTCTGGGCTGGGACTGTGGTGGTGGTGGTGTCTTAAAACCTCAGGGCTCCCTACTATCACCCGACCCTTCCTCAGATGCTCAGGCGTCCCCGATTTGGGCACGGGGCTCCCACATCCAGCCCCGATCCCGGCCGTACTACCCCTGCGCCTCTGGTCCGGGCTTGAGTGATCCTGGTTCGTACCTTGTCCTGGCCCGGTTCCTAAGAGCTGTTTCTGGACCAGTATGTCAGCACTGCTGGATTTTGACTGGGCCTCAGCTGCCATTCTTGGAGGGAGTTTGCTGTGTTTTTCTGGGCTGCTGGGGCCCTGGAGGCCCCTGGGGTCGGGGCTGGTGAGGGACCCACCACGGGGCCTGCAGGCCTGGGGAAAGGTGTGGTAGTCCAGTGTGGAACTGTGGCGGCGACCTGTAGACTCTGGCCCAGGAACCTCTGGTTTGTCATGGTTGGAGCCCTGCAGAGGGGGCTTGTGGTGGGGTTGGTCAGGGCTGTCTGTGCTCCCCCCACTGGAGGTGCTGCTACCGTCCCCCACATCTCGGAGCAACCCTGTTGATGCCCCCCCTATCTGTGATTGACTACTCTGACTGTCAATGGAGCTTCTGCAACCCACGCCCAGTCCTGCTCCTCCCCCTTTCTCCTCATCCAGGAGGATACACAGCTCTTTAAGATCAAGGTTCTCTCTGATTACCTCTCCCTGGCGCTGTTCAAGCTCCTTGAGTTTCTGCAAGTAGAGGGCCACCTCTTTTCTCATGAGACCAGCGCTGTAGCGGCCAAGGCGCTGCCACTCCCGGGAGACACGCTTGCCTTTTTGACGATCGTCATCAAGAAAACAGCATAAATCCCGAAGCTCCTGGTTGTCCTCCTGCAGCTTCTGGTTAACGTCCTGGATTACATACACACACAAAACCGCACACATAAGAAATGGGAATGGGATAAATGCTGAGCACGTGATTATACATTGCAGTATGTTTGTGTGTGCTGTCATTTTATTGATGATTACTATTACTGTTATTTAAAAACAAATCCTTAGTCCTTAAAAAAAATTGTGCGGTTCTATTTAAATATCACTAGTGGTTTGAGCTGTTAAGATAAGCATAAAAGAAACAACAAGTTGTCTACTATTTTTTTTAATCTAATGACTAGACAACCTTACAACGTTTAATCAGTCTTTTATTACTTTAATGAGTTTGCAATTGTAAGCTACAGCTTTTCCAACGCATCATAATTAGATCCTGGGTTTTTAACCTTAGGGAACAGCGCACAAACTCCGTCACCCGCATTATCACACCTAGACTCACCTTCAATCCGCGGATCTCGGTCAGGTGCTGCTGGAGTCGCCGGTTCACTTCCCGGATTAAATTCCCGTGGTCAAGCATAACGCCCATCTTCTCCGCATCTGCCCTCCGTAGACGCCGCACCAGCTCCTCTTTGCTCCACTTTAACATATCCTCGTCGCTGATCTTCGAGAGGTCCTCCGCAGGAATATCAGCGCTCTTGGTTATCGTCTGGGGTTGCGTCGCTTTCTCCATCGTTGGTTCCTCCAATGAAAGGTTGAAAGTATTAAGGTAATCAACGAATTATGTGAACAAACCACATATTACTTAATACCTGCACTAACCCAATGTACACTGTCTTTTTTATCTAACGTCCATATAATTATACCAATTAAATTTTTGTTCTGTCTTTCTGACGCCCATTTTGAAGCTCTTCAAGACCAGCGTTCTCCTATATTCCCGCCTTTCTTAAACTAGTCCGCACGAGGTCTCTCCGCCTGAGACCCTTTTCGGCTTGTGGGCGGTTTGTGGGCATTTGCGTGCCCGCTGGCTCTTACATACAGCCGTTGTCTCTAGGGCACTAATGTGCTTCGGCCGGGAAGTTGTGGTTGGCTGCAAATGCATCGCAGCCCTCGCCTAGGTAGTTGAACAGCAAAAATGAATGAATGCAGTTCTGGGAAAATTCGACACTGGTAAAACTCTCTCTCTTGCATTCTCTCTCTCGCCCTCTCTGTCCCTCCCTTTCTCACAGGGATTCACGGACGAGCCTGCATTGTCTTCTTGCGCCATCTGCTGTAACGTTTTAGCCCTGTTAGTGACATAAACCAGTGGATCTAGCACACATGCGTTAACCAGATTTCCAATGGTAGTACTAGGGCTAAAATGAGATTGACATTGGGGTGATGGTTGGCACAGTCAAGGCAAATTCCAGGCATATTCAACATAAACAATTGCCCCCTGTGTTTTTTTTATCAAGGTAGCCTGACATAGAGAGTAACAATAGTAACAAAAGGTCCAAAGAAAACAATGGTCCAAAGCGTCTCTCTTCTTATCAAGTCAAAAAGGCTATTTAAGCAATAAGGCATCCACTAATATGTGATATGGCCAATATTCCAATAATGCTGGTTAATTTAATAAAAAAATATTTCCCTAATAACTATGGGTGGATTTTAGCTGGGAAACCTTAAAAAGGTCAAGCCTCATAAAATGAAATAAAATGTGATTGTTTTAAATAATAACTTTTATGGTAAAAAGCTGACTGCATCTGCCTAAATTGTGCGATGTATGTTTGTGTGCAACGTTTAGGTGTTATCCACCTCCCAGAACCACAGAAGCTCATATACACGTTTGGTGAAATCCTGTGTTATATTATTGGTAAAATAACTGTGTTTTGTCTGGGAAATTAGAAAATCATGTAGGAAAGCATCATGCTGTACAGCATGTCATTGTGACTGATCTCATTATATAACACATTTAAAAGCCATGACCTGCGCTCCAGATGGCCAAATAAGCCAGTAAACTGTATGGGCATACTAGTCTAGATCACAGCCATATTTCTATATCATTATTAGGTATGTAAATTGTTTAAATGTCCAGAATCAACAGATTATACCGCACTTTCTTCCTCTAAGTGAATCAGTGCAGACATTTTTATTTATTGTTTTCTTGTTTCAGATTTGCCATTACCATTATTTTCCCACAATGTTTTTGGTTACGTTTTCAGGCCTTTTGGACAAGTTTTGAATAATCATTGCCATTTCTACCCAGTAAACACAGAATTGAGCATGTAACATCTTGGCCACACTGAACTACTATACATGCTAAAATTGACATTGATATTAATGATTGACTTAACCAGAGCCTGTCTAGAGTATTTACCATTTCTGACATCTTTAATCATGATTGACTGGACACAAATTTAAATGCAGTATCACCTTTCTGGAATACCATTGACTCTGAGGGTCTTTAACTGAATCCTATGTGAATTAATTTGCTTTTCACACTAATCTGATAAATTAAGATGCCATCTAGTGGCTCCTAATGGAATTGTATTTGGAGTTAGAAAGTACAGTATGTGGTTGATGCAGATTTTTTTCCATTAGTATGTGAAAGTAGAAGTGTAAAAGTTGTGGCAGGTCATGCCACATCTACAGTTCAGTTGGTGCTAATGTAAATTTGTTCATTTATCAATTAGTTAAAATAGATGTGTAGATTTAGAGGCTTCCAATAGCTCCCTATTACCCAGGCTGTCACGTCCCCGCCTCCGCGAGCGCGCAGCAGAGGGCGCCCGCGCTCCTGAGTTTCAGTGCGCACCAAGTTACACACCGGTCCCCATTCACCTCATCACCACACATACAAATAAACCTCCCTGCAACTTCTCCACTGCCGGATGAATGGTTAATGCTTGGATGCTACAGCTTGCTCTCGTCAAACTCTCGTCCTGACTCCCCGTGTACCGACCGTTTGCCCGTTCCCGACTATTCTGTCTGCGCCCTGCCTGTACCTCTACTCTCTGCCCCAGTTCTGATCGCTTGCCTGTCCCCGACTACTCTGCCTGCTCCCTGACTGTACCGTTGCCGACCGATCGTGTTTTGACAACTTGCCGGTCCCCGAATACTCTGTCTGCTGCCCGCCTGTGCCTCGGTTACGGGTACAAGAGACGTCTGACTGCTCGCTCTCAACTCCGCTGTCTGTGTTTGTTCCCTGCCCCTCCCTAGTCCGCGTTTGGATCCTTACCTGCCGTCGTGACAGAGGCTACACAACTTTCACACCTTTTTGCACTTCTTAAAATCCCTTCCTCAATTTTTTTCAGCCTTTTCATTTGCTGTTTAAGCTTCATTCTCCTGCCTATCTATCTACCAGCTCAGTTCACGCATTTCATGTTTTTCTATGTGAAAGAAAAATGGCCCATATGTAAGACTTTTACTGCAAAAGTGTAAAAACAGACAAATGACCAGAAGTCATTGTAGTTGTTGTTTTAATATGCCTGAGATATTCCGCATTTTAACCTTCGTCTATCAGTTCACTGTGGCTTGTTCCCTTGCACTTGCTTTAGACACTCACAGTACTTCCCCAATAGCTCAATCTGAACCACCCTGGACTAGCCATTACTATTCTGGTTTCCTTTGGTAAGGGAAGGGGAGAAGTCATGTCACTGTTTAAAATCCAGACTTATAAACATTTAGATGCACAATCCTACACAGTGCACCTTTATTAAAGTATTATACTGCTGATTCCTTTAGCCTATCACCAGAAGATATTCATGGCCTTTTTCATGTGCAATTCAACACCCTTTTGCCATGCAACAGCAATACATTTTTTCTGTGTTAGAGTTAATTTCCTAAAAGTAGACACATGTTGCCTTGATTCACGCCATGTTGATTATATTCTTTCCAAGACCATTATCCAAACTTGTGAAACATGTCACTTACAACTGGTACAGTATTGGTCCAATCAGGACCAATGTAATTTGGTCATGTTTAGAGGTAGAGCTATTTCAGTAACGCCCAAACATGCAAAAGAGGATATAGCTTTTTCTGCCTTTTCTAACTTTTGTTGACCTATTTAGGACACATTACCATTAGGAGAATGTATAGCATTTATGTGTAGTTCAAATCCAGGCTCTATGGTGTAAGTCTGTCAACATGGATTTTCTCATATCTGATAGTGTAGACCTGCCTGATGTGAATATATTTTCAGAAACATTAAAAATGAAACAATGTGCACAGTTTTGTAGTAATAAAATGTGGAAATCTGTGACAAGATGTTAATATTCAATTATATTAATTAAATTACATACTACATAACACATACATAAATGTGAATTTTTGTAAGGGAGTTTCTACATACCAAATTCAAAGACGTGGTTAATATACACTGATGAGCCAAAACATTACAACCACTCACCGATAAAGTGAATAACATTGATCCTCTCCTAACAGGGGCACATATCAAGGTCTGGGTAGATGAGATTGTAAGTCCGTTCCACGGAGACTCCACCTCGAAACCGGCAGGACCTGAGTGATCTGGTGTTTATGTCTTGGTGCCAGATGCCACAGCACATCTTCGGGGGTCCTATAGAGGTCATGCCTCGGCGGGTCGGTGCTGTTTTGGCAGCACATGGGGGACCAACATCATTTTAGTCTGGTGGTTATAATGTTTTGGCACATTAGTTATATGGATGAACCCATTTCTGTAATGACCAGTTCACTATCATTGTTGATGTTATGGTTAAAATGTGACCCCATTCAGGGTCGCGGACACACTGATAATGTGTATCTGACACTGTGATTGTATACATAGTCTATACGGCACCAGTAGCAACGGCTATTCATATTGTTGATCTGGCAGTGTTCCTGATAGTGATTTTGTTACAGGGCTCTTCTCTAGGTGAGCCCATAAGAGCCATAAAATGTCTGTGTTTCTTCTGTTATACAACATTAATCCCGTTGCTTGATCAACCACTCATCAAATCTGCATTTTTGCTCACTTTTTGGTGCATGTGCCTTTGAATTTTACTATACATTTATTTAGATATGTTTGGACACCAGTAAGAGTATCTATGGCTGCAGCTGATGGGAATCCTCTTAAATACCAAATAATATAATCTCTCACTCTGTTTTACTTCAAAAGGGAGTAATTACTACAATAAATCTTTCTCAACACCTTCACTATTCTATTTCATATTACATTTTGATATTTAACATTTCATATGCCAAATGATTACTATACAATTTGTGATGTTGTCAGTACATGAGGTCTATGCCCAATGTTCTGTTTCTGTATTCATTGCATTGTGTTGCTGGAAGTGCTAAATCAGACATGCAATAAAGCAAATGAGTTACTAAGAGTTGTTGGATCTGGCATTCCTGCCCTTAGCTATGCGTACTGATACAGGCAAACAGCAGCATTGCCCTTGGACCAGTTGAACAAGTAGGACTAGTTGTATAAGTCTAGAATGAGCAGATCTGCTTAAGAATTTCTAGACCCTCCCCTGAAAGCAAAAGGCTTGGGTACAGAAGCGATTTTTGTAGCGCTAAGGCAATGGAAACATGTATTAAGGACATTAGTTATGCTGTATATCATGTTTCCTATACATAGTATTGTTTATAGTGGCCTCCATAAAGCTCTCTGTTTGGCTTCAGTGGCTAGTGTCCCAATTGCATAATTCCTCAGTTGTCCAACTCCCATGCTCTGCTTATATTTATTTCATATTCTCAACTCAGTTGCCCAGAGAGGGGCCGCGTGTTTCCTGGTTATGGCTTTAATTGGGTAATTTTACAGTAATGTAGGCCTTAAGTTACCATCAGGTGACCTGCGGGAATGAGGAAGAAAATAGTTCGTATCACTTGTCTTTTAAGAAATGCATTGAAGGTGTGTGCTTGAAAATTCCAAAAAGTCCACTGCAGATACCATTGAATGTGTCATTCGAGCTCACACCAGGACAGGATGAAGTATTCCGCAGTAACAGCGCTTCGCTCACTACTGGTGGTGGTGATTTTACATTTAGCGCACGGGTGGGACGCGCCGGAGTTTTGCCATGGTTTTGAATGTCCCGAGTTCACTGTCGTTAATACATATGAGGTATGTTTAAAGAGACATGTGAAAGGTTTAGTATGTTTTGTAAGAAGCTTGATTTTGTAAGATTACAACATGAGATGTAGTTTGACGTTGATTTGAACTGAACAGGGCTTTGAGGAACGTGAGTACAAAGAGAGCCGCTGGATAACTGTTGACACTGCGAGCGACTCTGACTCCGACCTGAAGGCTGGATTCACTTACCTATGGCAATATACACAGGGGGATAATCAAGCAGGTGGGCTTCTCAACTTTGTATGAACTGTGGTAATGACTGTATGGATTGATTACATTCAGTATCGTATTGTGCCTCAAAATGTATTTATCAGGAAAGTCCTTTGACATAAATGTGTCTTCATTTAATCTGTTTTCATATGTCTAACTGTATTATAGAATATTAATATCAAATTGCCTGCTTGGCTAAACCAAACTGAAGTGTTGCACAATTAAAAAGCATGTATAGGTTTTTCTTCAACAGGAACGCTTATTGCTATAATATAGTTTTAAGGTTTACAGTATTAGTTAAACACCATCAGGTTAACTTAAAGGAGAGTCTGGGGAAATAGCTGAAACGCTGTATTTACAAATCAAGACTGCCTTAGACACTTATTACTCACTTTTTCCACATTTAATTACGTAACAGCCATATTCCAAAACAGTTTGCTCTTCAATCTACACAATACCCCCAATCACCAAGTAATAGCAGTCTTTAGACATTTTTGGAAATTAATTAAAAAAACTTTTACATAAGTATTCTGACCCCTTTATTCAGTTAGTCAAAGCACATTTGATAACAATTAGAGTCAAGTCTTCTTATGTATGAAGCTACATGCTTGATAAACCTAAGATTGGGGAGTTTCTCCTATACTTCTCTGCCGATCCTCTCAAACACTGTCAGGTTAGATGGGACATTTTCAGGTCTCTTCAGAGATGTCTGATCAGGTTCAAGGGAACCTTCACCAATCCCTTTATACATACAGTACTAGTCTCCCAGTCCCTGGTGCTAAAATCCATCCCCCCAGCATTGTGCTGCCACTACCATTGTAGGGATGGTGTTGGGCAGATGATCTTACAAATGGCTTATTTAAATCTTATCCTTCCATTAGCACCTTTTATCCTCAGTTTGGTTGTTGAAAATTTATTGTTTCTCATCTTTCTTTTTAGGTGAAACTTTAAATACTCATACCTGGCCTGCACTTGTTTCAACAAGGGGGTGGGGAGGGAAGAATGTATCTGTCTCTTTCTTTGTGGCTGCAGAAAATGTAATCTTACCCACTCCAAATGCCCCAATCAGAGAGGAAACAATGCCGGCTTCCACAATTTATGTCAGGTGAGGAACAATTGTTGGCATTTTATTTCACTAATTAGGGGCCAATTCTGTTTGGGCTGCAAAGTTTCTCATTTTATTTTTCTATTTCTTCCTGTCTCTCTCTTTCCCTTAGGAGTTACAGTACTCTTCCATCACGTTACACTGCACAGGACAATTTGAACCAGCTATGTGATGCACTGGCATTGGCTGGAAAAGCCTTTGATTCCTACTGGTATACCGTGGCAGGGTACGAGAACCCGTGGACTCTGATTGGCCGACATGATGAGGTCTGGATCCATGCAGCCTGAGGAAGAGAAATTAACCTGACAAACACAGAGAGTTATAATTTGTTGAACTGGCATTATCCCATTCTTAACTACTGTTAATGCACTGTCTATTTGGGTGGAGGGACTTTGTCAGTTATTGTAAATCTGATGTTATAAATGTGAAGCTATTACTGTGGATTTTGAAAGACATACCAACTTTTCTGCACTTTTAATACTATTGCTAGCTAAATATAACCCTGCCAGTTACGTATAATTTTGTTATGGTCATTCCAATTATATTCTCTCAAGTAAAACATATCAGTTTTTAGTAAAAACATATTAGTATTCAACAAACACAAATTTCACTTTGTCTTGTTTGCTTCCTGAAGTATGTTCGGCAATCACAATAGACCTATTCTGGGTTGAAGATCCCATTACATTGATTGCAAAAGGCTGAATGAGGAATTTGAGTTATTCAACAGTCTCTGGTTGATCCTCTGAAGGTGACTAGAGAAAAACTTGTTTTAGGAACGTGTCTGAAAGTTCTATGATTCTTATGGCTGCCCAACCCTGTTCTTGGAGATCTACTGTCCTGTATGTTTTCTCTTCAACCCCATGGGTGACTAACCTGATTTAGACTTTCATCCATCTAATTAGAAGAAACTGGTGTGCAGCACTGACATACTGTGATGAGAACAAATTATACTTGTTGAGTATCTGTGCATCTTAGATGACAATGTAGGCATGTTTGTCCTATAGCTTGGCCATCTGGATATTCCCCTCTACAGGTGAGCAGGAGCAAATTTTTTATCCTCCATTCTCTGAGGTAGTTATTGTAGCATTGCTTTAATGCTGCTATATTAGAGACATGGTTACTGTGTTGACATTGTCGGCATGTGTTGTCAGGAGGGGTAATCTGGACCAGCCCACAAGGGAAAGCTATGCAGCTTCAATGTGTGTCTGATTCAGGTACAGCTTAATTGGGCCCCAGTGCTTTTAAAAAAACAAAACAGGAGATGTGATTGAATCACAGAGATAGATACAGGGCCTCTAGTGGCCCAACATCATGCATGAGCAGGTCAATTGAAGGCGTTCACCTTTTCAGTATACTGAAGAGTGGGATTTCCATCTTCCTCCTAATGGCACTGTTGGATTTATGACTTACCGGGTCATCAGGAGGAATCAGCAAATCGTGAAGAAAAATGCTGACCAATTCAAAATGCCCCAGTGATGCTGCACTAGGGAATTATACAGGGTTGCTTTTGTTATCTCAGTGGACAAACATGAAGAATATTAGAGGCCTCTAGTGGCCAATTAAAGCTGTTTTAGCATGGGCAGCACCAATGGTGACCAATGTTAAAGTACATAGGGTGGGACTTCCTGGGTCATCTGGAGGGAACAGCAGAAAGACAATATAATGTCGCTGCTTTGCAATAGGGATTATTGTCTTCTGTCAAGCTCCATCAGTTACTCTTTTTTCATTGCTGTACACATTACCATATTTTAATATTATCTTGAAAAACTCAATGAGGGATAGTTTTAACAGCTGCCTGCTATTCTAGCTTTCGTGAATATGGAGTGAATACAGCATATATGCACCATCTCACATTTTATCCAGGACAAATCTACTGGATTTCTTCAAAGTCCCATTTCATGGATACCATGTGTCCCACTTATATCAGTACACTCATAACAATGTAAGCGTTTATTCACAGGTAATGGAGTACAAGGTTACACTTAATTCAGAGACAAATGGGAGGCTTCTTCAACAACTCTTCTTTTGACATAATGCGCCTTCTAATAATGCAGGCTTAAGAAAACACATAAGAAGTCCAAGCAGAAATGTAAGTGATGAAGATAATTGCAATGCATAGTGACTCAAAAAAGTGATTGCTCATTATGACCTGCTAGAGATGATTGATTTTTATGTGCTCAGTTGGGCCTCTCGCTTGACTTCTTCCTCTGTGGGAACAGCAAATGATTTTATTTGAGCAAACATTCCATAAATGTAGGTGGTAGTAATTAATGAGTCTTGGCATTACATATCTAACTCAACTGCCTATGTGCTCAGATTCAATAATTGGTATCTACTCTGCTAAAAACAATTATGGTAGCACATAAATCACACATCAGGTCTTGATGAACTAAATATATTGAAGATCAAAATCTTTACTGTACATTGTGTAATTAATTGAGAACCAAATGATGTAATAACGGTCAGTGGAAACCAAAATCACCAACCAACTGAGGGCTTGATTCAAACTCACATCGAAAATCCAAGTAAACAATTGAAATCACAGACTGTTCCAACGTGAATTTCATCACGGCAACTCATAATGTGATTCAGTGGTGTGTATTGCTCCCACTTGCCTGTATGCACTCCCAACTATGTCTGGGCATGGTCCTGATGAAATGGTGGATGGTGTCCTGGAGGATCTCCACCAAGACTTGTGAGCTCCTGAACTTGGCGTGCAGTGGATGTACCAATACATAACGTCCCAGAGGTTCTCAATTGGATTCAGGTCTGGAAAACATGAGGGCCAGTCAATGGCATCAATGCCTTTGTAATCCAAGAACTATCTACATACTCTGGCCACAAGAGGCCGGGCATTGTCCTGCATCAGGAGGGACCCTGGGCACACTGCACCAGCATAAGGTCTGACTATGGGTCTGAGGATTTCATCCCAGTTCCTAACAGCAGTCAGGATACCGTTTGCTAGCACGAGGAGGCCTGTGCGACCCTCCAAAGATATGCCTCCCCAGTCCATCTATGACCCACTGCCAAACCAGTCATGCTGGTTGAGTCTGCAGGCAGCATAACGGTCATCACATTGTCTCCAGACACTCCCAAATGTCAAAAGTGCTCTATCTGAATCTGCTCTCATCTGCGAAGAGAACGGGGCACCAATGACGGACATGACAATTCTGGTATTCTCTGCCGAATGCCAATCAGGCTGCATGGTGCTGGGGTGTGAGCACAGGTCCCACTAGAGGACGTCGAGGCCTGATGGAGTTTTTTTCTGACACTTTGGTCAGAAACATGCACACAGTAGCCCACTGGAGATAATTTTGTAGGGCTCTGGCTGTGCTCCTCCTGTTCCTCCTCACACACAGAAACAGATACCGGTCCTGCTGGTGGGTTGATGCCCTTCTACGGTGCTGTCCAGCTCTCCTCATGCAACAGCCTCTCTCCTGATATCTCTTCAATGCTCTTGAGACTGTACTGGTAGATACAGCAAACCTTCATGTGAGAGTATGTATGGATGTGCCATCCTGGAGGAGCTTGACTACCTGTGCAACCTGAATGGGCTGCAGGTACCGCCTCATGCTACCAATAGTGACAAAGACACTAGAAAAATGCAAAATTAGAGAAGAATCAGTCAGAAAGGATAAGGAGAGGGAAATTGTCTGTGGTCACCACCTGCAAAACCATTACATTTTTGGGGGTTGTATTGCTGTTTCCACTCCAGTGCACCTGTTGTCACTTTCATTTGCACCAAAACAGGTGACATTGATTCACAATTGCCTGTACTTCCCAACTGGACATATTGATATTTGTGAAGTTTAATTGACTTGGTGTCATCCTTTAATGATTACGTGTTCTCTTAATTTTCTTCTTGAGCAGTGGATGTATGTTAAAAGGTATCTATAATTTTCTACTGGAGGAAAATGAAGCAAGATATCCCACTTCCTTATTCCTCAACTATAAAGACCAGGTTTAGTTGCTACCCTACTTCTAAACAGAAATTACATTAATTTCACAATGGAAAACATCATGGCTTTCACTGTGATACTGTTGTTTTCACTTCCTGGCCAGCCTTATTTGTGCTGATGCAGAGAAAACGAAGCAAGCCATCGCCTTAGCAATGTGATATAACAAACAAAGAAACTTCTGTTTTTTGTGGCCCCACAGAGCTGAGATGGCTTTCTCATATTTCTCTACATCAATACACAGACCTATCACCTCATAAAAAGTTTCTGGAAGCATTATAGGCCATCATTTAATGTTTCTGCTGTAGTTCACAATTAATGTCCTGTAGATGGTGGTGTTGCTTTTCTGGATTGTAACTTATTGGTATCTGACAACACGAAAGAAGTGGGTTTATAAATTGTCTCATTAGAGCAGGCACAGCGCCAGGATTTTTTCTCTCCCAGAGCTAAGGGGCACTTCAACAATACGCGGGGGACTGAGAAAATAGTCAATTTTCATGACTTCCGAGTTTTAAGGAAGTTCTAATTTTTTTAAACACTAAAATGTTTAAGGGGGCTGAACTGGGGCTATGAAGATTTGTGATGTGGCTATAGCCTGCATTAGAGGTTATCTGTTGTTGGAAATAATAATGAAAAGAAGATGATTGATTGATTATAGCAAAAATGCTTTGTTTTGTTTGTGTTTATATTTTCATGACCCCAATTAACCAAAATGTCCTGACATTACCCAGAAAACATGTCCTGACATTTCCCAGAAAACATTGTCCTTCCTTTTCAGGATTTAAGGTCAAGGTGAGGTTTAGACACACCCAGAGTTTTTGAGGTTTAAGATTAGGATGAAGTCAAGATTACAGTATAGGTTTGATTTAAGGTCAGATTTGAGGAGGATGTATAAAAAAGCCTGGTGTGTGTTTATGGCAGGACTTTGAGTGTGGTACCATGTTATTTCAGCGTGTGTGGGAAGTGGGTACAGAATGCTGCTGGCAGAGAGGTTGTGGGCGGCATTTGTCTGGAGGACAAGGCACACCACTCCCTTCCCAGCATGCCACTGGCCATTCCGCCACAGCACTGTTGGGCGCTCAACAGACGCAATACGTCTCCATGGAAACAATCTATAGCGGTAAGCAAGGCCAGTGCAGGTACGCAATCATACTTTTATGAAACCCTCTAATAATGCCAGTAAAGTGTGTTTGCATGAGTCATCGTGTTCTACGCATGAGGAGCCACTCAAAACCTTCCCATCCTGAGCCCTTCCTACTTCTGACGGGCCTTTTTTTCACACTTTCAAATTCACAGACTGAATCATAAGCGCATTGGTTTGCATGTTTACGGATATGCTCAGACATTTGAGTCACAGTTCTATTGATTCATTGAATTTAGTTGATTTTTTTGATTCCCAGTTGGGCTACACCTTTTAACATCAAAGCCATCGCCTGACCAGTGAAATGGATGGCGAAACTTCATCGGCAGGTTTAATCTGGTCCGTTCTCCATCGCTGTGTCAGCACAGCCAGCTTGTTGGCTGAGGCTCATGGGGGATTTGTCTTATCAGGGCCTGGTTTATTGAGAAATGGCCCAAGCATCCTTTTTCCAGTGATAACGGCTGGTGAGACGAGTAGTTAAAGCATGCTGTATTTCTTCTAATCCTCAACCGCCCTATCTTAACTCTGCCATGTAATCCTAAACGGTCCAGAAAACCAGAAGTATAAGACCAAAAGCTATATTTAGACAGTGGTGTCAAGGCAAAGTCTCCTCCAGGCCACATATAAAGTAACCAATGGCCAAGTCATACAGGAGCATCAAGACCTGGTATGGATGGGTTGCGCAATGGCTATGGACATGTTTTCTTTCTTTTGAGTGTCTTTGTTTTTCAGCGCCACTGTCCTAAGTGTTAGTGTATTTATTTCTCAGTCATTATCCCTCTGTGGCTTTCTCTCTCTTGATTCCTGTGTTTATCTGTCTTCCTGTCACCGTCTCACTCTCTCAAGCATCTCTTTTCCCCCAGGCGCTCTCTACCTGTCAGCTTTTTCTCCCATCTCCTCTCGCTCTCTGTCTCACTCTCTCACTCTTTCTTACCTCCTGTCACTCAGGACTTGGTGATAGGGTTCTACTCATAACCCAGTATGACTTGCATGAACCAGTATCTGAAAGTAGGTCAGCGCTGAACAGAGCAAAACCTGTAACAAGGTTCCGTGACCAAACACTCTTTTTACCAAACTCTTACTGCTTATGGATTTAAATTGGATATAGTGACTAGTGTAACTGTACTTATCTGGACATCCAGATCCACATTTTGATCCTTAATTGTCTGTTCTGTATTCTCTTGTTCTTGGTGCTCCTACTGGTGGTAAACAAATGAAGCTGAATAAAAAGCTCCTGGCTGTGCAGGATTCAAAAGCTACTGATAATGCACAACGGTTAATGGAATCTTCAGTAATTCTGGTACTCAACAGACCTAATATGGTGATCTATAATAACTGGTCATTTGTTATATCAATATCTTTGAAAGGTGTTTTTGTTTATAGTATTCCTTTTGTTCATCACATTATGTAGATTAAGAGACAAAATACATATTAATGAAAAGAAAACATCTAAAACTATTGTTATTGTTTTAATTAATTTGCAGCTGTTAATATTACCAACAGTTTGATGACAAAACCACAACATGTTGTCAATAATTAGACACCACTGACAAAATTAGAAAGCATTTAGCAGACATTATAACACAACACAGTACAACAACAAAACAAAATTAGAAGGTCAAATTATATATACAGGCACAAATGATGACTAATTGAAATGACATCCTTGACTACGGGTAAGATGAAACATGTTCAGAACTGTGATCCTTTTCCAAGGTGCCTTTCCAGTTCCAGTTGTAAGACCGGATCTTTCATGTTTAATATAATATGGCCTTTGCAACTCTTTCATCATTCATATGTTATTCACATGCTTCTGCTTTAGCTTATTAATTTGATCTGTTTTGTTTTGTGAAAAAGACACATGACAAGTGTCTTTTTCTGACAAGTATCATAGATCAAGGTCATCCTGCATTTGGTTCTTCTGAAATTCATTACCTGTCAAAAACTATGACATGTCTCATCAAGGAAATATTGCCTCCCAAGGCCTAACATGAATGTCCTTTTCTGTGTTCCTTTGTCAACAATACTGATCGTTAAGTCTATCCTCTGGATGTGTGGCCAAATATAGCCTGTCTACTGAAACGCTGTACATGAGCGGTTGTAATACAAGAAATTGGAAGGAAGGTCCAAAAACTATCACCAGCTGGCGTTGAGGGCTGGATCTGTCTCATCCACGTCAATAAAGCACCTCATACGTTGTAAGTCGATCCAACATTTCTTCATTGTTGATCAGTATTTAGTAATGTCCCCTAGCTGTGCAACCATGCTCCGGGTATAGGAAATAGACATTGGGGCCTGGTCTTTACTGTAATCTCCCTCAAGTCAATCCCCAAGCAGCAACACTTGTCCTTGCATTCCTCCCCATCCTCTATGCATTATGGATGCTAGCGTGTCAAGCAGAGCGGCTCATGGCAACCGCTAGGTGTGATACTAGTCTTAGTTAATGTTCCCATACATGGATCTGCAGTCCCCCCATGACTCCTCGTCTCAATTTACCTTAATCTCCTTCCATATTTGGAAACATTTCCCATATTACGTCTCAGAATGTAGGTTCATGAATAATGCATCTGTTTCTTCAAAGGCATGATTCGGATTTCAACATGACATTTCAGTTATAAATATTTCTGCTGCGCTCATGAAAGTTTAAGTGCAATCTTTCCAATGTTCATTTTGAATTTAGGTTAGCAATGCCATACTTCACTGGTACACCTTGGAAATGTAGCTGTGTGCTTTGCATATCTGCGCATGCAGGAGGCCAGGCAAGATGGTATACACACAAATACTTTATATTCGTAAATGTACATGTTATGATGGATGCAAATATTTGTAAGTATTATGTGTGTATGGACACAACTGTACAGAGTAAACCTCCTTCATTAAAAAGCTGAGCTGCCCACAACTGCTGAAACAGATCAGTACAGAGACAACTGCTTTGCCCTTGTCTTTTGTTTATCCAAGTCTGACTGGGAAATATCAGATCTACCAGCCTGCATATATATATATATATATATATATATATATATATATATATATATATATATATCCAACGACGTGCACACACACCCAAACAAACACACACAGGCATACACACATTTTGATGTTCTATCTTTGTGAGGACCTGAAACCTAAACAACCCAGACATCTGTGTATGCTTTCTCCTAGACATTAACCTTTCCCTAACATTTATCTGAACCTTAACCTCACTGTCTTATCAGGTATATTTATCTTATTCTCAGGTTAAAAACCCTACCTTTCTTAAAATGTGGTATAATTTTCTTAACAAGCTAGATTATACTGCTTGGTTTTAGAAAATATTCCTTGATTATTGTGTAAAGTGTCTTGTTCCATTGGCAGGTTATTTCACTTTTTTCAAGCAAATATCTCTTAAAATATAGTTAAATTGTCTTACTCCGTGTTCTGCCATTTACCTTTTCTGGCAATTTCTTCTTTTCAAATATATATATTTTTTATTTCCTTTTTGGGAAGCGTTTTTTGCTTTGTATTTGTGTTACTTCATTTATTGGTATGTGACTGTTCAGTTCAAACATGTTGATCAGTGTATCACCAAAGAACAGTCAATAATGCCAAGGTAAACAGTAAAAACTGCAAGCCAAATCTCAGGAACTGGGCAAGTTTCTTTGTATATTTATCTGGTTTTCAGGTAAGAAATCTAACCATCTTTAAAATAAGATACATGCTAAAGTCTTATTAGAAAATATGCCTTCAATATCAAATAATGTGTCTTGTTCGATTGGCAAATTATTTCACTTATTTCAAGAAACATTTTTGAGACTTGTTTTGCAGTGGTACGTATATAACCCTCCCTTTTCCTCGTAACGTAATGCAGTGGAGGATATTGGTCCACATCATTTGTCCAAGTCATAAAGAATCTCACTAACTCATTTTCGACATATTTTGCGGTGTTGGGGCCATTTCAAGTCCCCAACACATAGACTTGAATCATACACACACAAACTTAGTTACTAAGATCTAACAGACATCTCAAATGGAAGTAATAGGCTACATGCTTCAGTGTGCATGCTTCAAAACAGGATTTCCTTTGTCTTTATCATTAGTGTCCTTGTGTCTGGTAAGATGTGTTAATCAGCTGTATGCTGGTGAGTGTTGTTTTTCTGTTGAATGGTCAGTCAGAGCATCAGCGTGCCTGGTGCTTATCTCCCTCTCAACAGCTTGAATAGCCCAAGTCCAGGGACAGCAGAGGAACCTTTAGGCACAATGTCTCTGGCTCCACTTTGACAGCATATATTGGCCTACAAATATAATCAGTTAAACAATGTACTGGTGCTTTTTTGTTTTAGTGAGAGGAGAGAGAGAGGAAGAGAGAGTGTGAGGGGGAGTTAGAGGGAGAATTTGTCTGGCATCTGGGATTTTTATGCTCTGCAGTCATGGATTCCTTTTTTACTGAACCCGTTGGTTGTAGCCATGGATCGACCAGAGGGAGCCCTCAAAACTGGATGTGCACAAAATCAACTCAGGTTTCTTCTGTCAGGATTCCAGGTCTAAGGCCAGGAGTCAATCAGTCTGTGAGTTGGAGGTATTGTAGTGTGTTCATGCATTCTCATGGAGCCCGTTCACTATAAGTGCTGCATATGCTGGCTCATTTGGAAAGTGTCTTCAACAGCTGCAGTGTCTGTAACCCAGAAGCAGATTCAGTGCACATTTCAATATCTAGTGGACAGTGGTATTTCTAAAAGTTGAGTAACAGCCTCGAGGAAAGTTATGAAGTCTGTGAAAGAAAGTAGTGGGAGCCACATTTTGAAGTGTGTGGGTATTTGGGAACAGGTTTTACTAAGTAAATGGGAACAAACATTTCCCCAAGCCGTGTTTAAACTGAGAACATACACTTAACGGGGACATTTTCCCTGTCCCTATTTAAAAAAAGGTTTATTTTTGGCATGAGTCTTTAGGTTCAGGGTAAGACTTATGGTCAGGGTAAATAAAACCCATTTTAATGTCCCCAATCATTTTACTAGGTTTGGTGTGTGTGTGTGCGTGCGTGTGCGTGTGCGTGCGTGTGCGTGCGTGTGTGCCTGTGTGTGTGCGTGCGTGTGCGTGCGTGTGTGTTCTGGTGCTGTAAAAAAGAAACAGTTTTTGCAATGCCATTGTTAGTTTGCTCATCAACATATTGCAACATACATATACAGTATTTCTGTCGCGCCATCAACATGTTTACTGAGTGAAACATTAATTGCACTGCAGCTAGTTGCCTTATAATTCTTAATTTTAACCACTTTTTGCCATCTTATGTTTAATAAGCATCTTTTTGTACTTTTTGTTCATTATTTAGTGTGTCTTTCCATTTACATACACACTGAGTATTAACAACCGCGAAATGATATTCCATTACTATTGTAACGCGGAGAGGTGTGGAAGGGACACAGGGTTCAGGGCCCTAGAGGGGTTTTTATTCACCTGAATCAAAGTGCAAGGAGAGAAGCTGAGGGAGAAAGGAAAAGCAAAGGTCAAACCCTGTGTTTGGGGAGACAGCGTCCACTCTGGGGCCGCCTCCCGGTGGTGTTTTGGGAGGAAGGAGTGTTGCTACGGCACCCTCCATCTCCCAGCCCTGACTTGTCCAGCAGCTTTGGCTCTGCTTAACAGGGCTCCCCGATAATATTTGCACCTTTGGTAAATATGAGCAAAATGGTCTTTCCTTCAAAATATTCACAAAAATCGAACCTTCTCTCTCCCTGTCTTTTGTCTTTTTGTGGTCGAGCTTGCGTGTTCGGTGAGTGAGTACCCATTTGTATTTGTGTGTAACATGTTATTTCTGTGATTAATTTGGATCACCACTAGCTGCTTGCTAAGATCCACTGAATGCATGTCTCAGGTCACCAGGCATTCAATTAGTTTAGTTTTGCAATATTCCTTTAAAAACAATTAAATGCTTTTATGAAAGCCTGGATAATCAACCAAGTATGTTTTTTCTTTAAACACAGAAGATGCTGTCAAAATCTGCATTCCGTGTTACTTAGAATGAGAGAATTGAGGTCATGTTTCTCTGCTGTAGGTGATGATGGATCACAGAGTAAGAATAGGTGATGAGAATAGCATTTCATGAAAAGTAATTCGGGAACCCTTTTCTTTGATCCACTCTTAGGTCACTCATACATGCAAAGACACACATTTGTATCCATGAATGTTACAGCCTGGCAAGAGAAAAGATTATCATCAGGGCAACTGCTTGTACTGACAGTAGACCACACAGTTTATTCATACATTTCTCTTATTTTTTCATGTATCTGTGCTATTTTTCTTATAACTGTCTAATACAGATGGACTGTCTCGCCATTTTTACAGCTCCATTCCTCTGTCCTCACTCTTCTGTTTTTGCCTCCTTTTTCCGATAGTCTCAGCTCCCATCGTCTGTTGTTCTTTTTCCCCTCTCTCCAATCTTCATGTATTTTTCTTCCTTCAGATCTCCCCATTCTATTTCCTCTCCCCTTGGACTTAATGTGCTCTTGGACTGACATTGGTAACTTACCCCTGGCTAATATCGAGACATCATAGACTGCATAGCCTTCCCTAAATAGACAAAAGAGAAGTGGTTGCGTTTTGGAAATCCCAATAGGGAAAGCCTAGCTTAGCATAGCAACACAGCAGGAGAAATGGGGATACAGTGACCAGGCGTATTGATTAGCAGGACAAACAGACACTCTGTCTCCGTCTTTTCTACCTATCTACTATATATATATATGCTGTATTTGAATACATATGTCTGGAACAAATGGACAGAGACATTGAGGAATACCGTGTGAAAGCTTTGTTGTCTTTGTACTCTCAAAGTAATCAATCGTGTTTGATGTCAGAATGACATGGTCTGCCTGCGTGTACGTGTGAGTGTGTGAGTGTGAGTGTGAGTGTGAGTGTGTGTGTGTGTGTGTGTGTGTGTGTGTGTGTGTGTGTTAGGATTATTTGTGTGTTTGAGTGCAGAAAGCCAGTGGTTGCATTGTGTACCCAACAGAAGGGGATGTTCTGTGACCAAGACAGAACAACTAGTGCTAGAATGGAACATGCAGGGGCTTTTGGGTGAGGACTTGTGTTTGTTAAGGACATCATGGTGTAGATCTAGAAAGTATAAAAACGATTTCAATAAAACAATATTCCCACCACTATCATCAAAATTTAATGAACATTTTGCAGAAAAGCTAATCTGTGCTTTTATAACTTCAATATTAGACTATTGCAATGCTCTTTTTTTCAGACATCCCATTACTCTGGGGTATAAATATACGGTGACACATGGGTTAAACTCCTTTAGTCATCCATCGACATTAGAAACGCCAGAGAACACACAAGTGAAATGAGACAAAAAGTCATTGACCTTCATAAATCAGGAAATAGTTATAAGAGAGCTATACCCCTTAATATACACATCTCCACTGTTAGGGCAATTATTAAGAAATTTTAAATAAATGGAGTTCTGATGAACCTGTCTAGAAAAGGATGCATGTGTATTTAAAAACCACGCAAACTGTAAGAGGCCTTGACACAGCTCAGAGGCAGGCTCCTCTAGATTCTTCCTAGGTACAACACAAACATTTTGGAAAGGAAGGTTTTGAGTGAGGAACAGAAAGGTTAAAATTAAGAGACCACTGCAAATGGAACATTTCTGTTCCTCACTCAAAACTTTCCTTTTCAACTTTTTGGGAAAGAAATAAAAAGGTGCAGTGGTCTCTTAATGTTTTTCTAGAGCTGTATTTCCATGCACATTCTCTAGCAAGAATGACTGCAGTAAAACAGTAAAACATTTTAATCCTATTTACTTTATCACTATGGTTGATAATTCTAAATACCTTTCACTAAAAGATCAGTGATTCCACCAGAACATTTTTGGTGAAATATAACAAGTGCATTCATGAAGTCATCACAAAATTTGCAAAGTGCAATTCTTTTAGTTAAGACAAGACCAATGTCAGACACGTGACATTTCAATATGACTCTTTGAAGTGTGAAAGGTAATCTGTTAACATTTAATTCACTATTTTCACACTAGGCAAAACTCATACTGTACATTATCCATCACAATTGATATAATTTTCCATCCCATAATCAAAAGTGTGATCAATGTAGACATCTTCTACAATTACTTATTCAAAAAAGTTTTTACTGCAACGTTTTTTGTCTAATCAATTGAAACAAATACTCAGAAAGACAGAAATCAATATTTTGCACACACTACAGTACTTTGTGTTAGTTCTGTCTTCAACATTTGGCCATGATATCTTGTCCATGTCATAATGAATATCTTTATTTTGCAATACACTACAGGAAAATCATTTTGGCGATGCATACTCAAATGTGATATTGATCACCAATGATGTCATGACATGGCTTATCAATGAGCGGTGGGAGGAATACAAACTCATGGGGATCATTGTCATAGACCTTCCACCTCCATAATGAAAAGGATATTGTGGGGCAGGTCAAGGGTCAAGAATCAGGGATTGGCCCATGTCCATTTCTGTATCACCTCTGAATGGTGGAACCTAATGGTTTATTTGGTTCTAAAGTTACCAGTTGTGATTACTTTTATGGATGTTCCTCATCTCCTGTTTATGACAGTATTATATAGTCATAGGCAATGCAGTGGTTTTGGCTCACACTACCAACACTAAGTTTGTGGGTTTGAATCCCACAGAGGTTATATACAAATCTATGGCCTTAGAGAGGTGATTCTGTACTTTTAAATCTGAACATACTAGGTAAAACAATGTACATGCAGTCTACTCACCATAGGTTGAGTGATTATCAATTAGGAACAACGAGCGTTGTGATAGTAAATGGTATTTTAACAATAGCTAAGAAAATCTTGTCAAAAGTTATTCATGATTTGTATGAACATAATGTATTCCAGTGTAACATGTCTTTCTAAATGTTTTCTGTACTCCGTCAATGTCAGATGTACTTCGATTTGTGAAAGAATTTGGTTATTGATTATCTGTTGTGTTTTTTGTACTATAGGTTGTGGAATAGTACCACATACTTGTGTGAATAGTACCAGCTGAAAAACACTGTAATGTAAAGAGCGATGTTAACTATCAACCATAGTGATAAAACTAGAACCAAATCTAAAAAGCATCATATTTTGTATTGCAAACCCTGAGATTCTGAGATTTGACATAAAAAAAATGGTGAGTAGCTACAATCATCATACCACTGTAGAAGTGTCATCCTCCTTAAGGGTTATCTTCCTTAACGGTCATCCTCCTTAACGGTCATACTCATTAAGGGTCATCCTTCTTAAAGGAGCATCCTCCCTGCTCCCTGAATGCTGGACCAATGTACCATCAAGAGAAAACCACTGTGTGGCTAGCTGGCAGCTCCATCCACGGCCGCGCCAAGGGGCCACCGTCACTCTGGTGAGGGCATCTTCCTTAGCGCCTCGGAACTGAGGTTCAGTTGGAGAGCAGGGTGGAGCTCGGCTGACTCCAGAAGGTACAGGAAGAATTCTGGCCAGCTCTCGACAGTTTTGAGGTAGGTGGCCGCATGCTCCTTGAGGTTGGAGCAGCATGTGAATGAGGTGATGGAACGTGTCAAGGTTCCTATCAGCATGTGTCCAGGCACCAAAGCAGATAGCTTCACCTGAGCGACAGGTTCCTTTTGTCCAAAGGCCAACAGGGCCTAACTTCCACCAACCCCAAGAAGTGCGACCTGGTGTTCTGGAAGGCCTTGTACCTGGGATATCTGATCGGACACGGACTGCGGGGTCTTAGTAACGGCCTCTCCAGAATACACGCTCTCTAGTTGAGAGGCCTGACCCTCCCCTTGAACCCTACCTGATGGGGCTTAACATGACCTCCAGACTGCAGGCCTGCCTAAGAAAAGACCAAGTATCACTTTTTGAATTGAATTACTGAAATAAATCAACTTTTTGATGATATTCTAATGTGACCAGCACCTGTATTTATTATTTGATATTTGTGTAAATAAATAAATAAATATGTAAATACATGTATGAAATACATGGCCATACATTAATAATACATATATTACATACATTAATATATGTTTAAAAAAATGTAGGGACATATTTTTTTTTTTTTTTTTTTAAATTGAAATATCTGTCACTATATAATACTTTGGTGTGTATACCCCATCCTAAATGCTGACAGACCCTTCCTCTATGGAATTATCTTTTAATACCCAATCATGTTGCTGACCTGTTGTCAATTGTCCTAATTATTTTAGTGTGATATTCCGCCAGGTATAATTATTTTGCTTTACACACATTTTCCAGTCTTTTGTTGCCTCTGTCCCAACTGTTTTGAAACGTGTTGTTGGCATGAAATTCAAAGTGGGCGTATCTTTTTCAAAAAACAATAAAATGTCTCGGGCTATAGAATATAAGGTTTGAATGATTTGCACATCACTGCATTCTGTTTTTACTTAAATGTCACACAGTGTCCCAACTTTTTTTGGTAAACGGGGTTGTAAATCAATAAGGAAGTGTTTGGATGTGGATCCAAGTGCTGTGCTCTGGGGTTCAGTGCTGCTTCTTTCCATTCTCATGTTGTCCATCTATGTCATTGGATAAAAACTCTTTCTGTCTATTCTGGGAATAAAGATACCCTGCTGTGTCACATTCTTTTTACCAGTAGCAGAGTACATTTTTTTAAAGTATGTGCAAGGTTAATACCCAAATGCATGTGTTGTTAATTATCAGGCCCAAGACCACAGCAACAAATCTGTATCTCAGATGTTTAAAAGGGGTTGAAAGCACCGAGGAACAAAATTCCTGGGTTGTAAGTCTTATTTCTTATTTGCTCTTAGCAGCTTGGAACAGCTTTGTCCCTGTGGTTTTGGGCCTCCTGGGCAATCACAAGGCCAAACACTATGTGGAACTGGTTTAGACTCTGGTGGAGAACTACGGCACAATGGGTTGTAAGATGTCCCTCAAAGTCCATATCCTTGACACTCATCTTGATTAATTCAAGAAGAACATGGGAGTGTACCCGGAGGAGCAAGGTGAGTGCTTCCACCAGGATATACTGGACTCTGAACGCCGCTATCACAGTATAACGACAACATGATGGGAGTCTACATTTGGGGCTGATTTGTCAAAGTGATTTACAATATAATCGTAAATCTTGAAAATCGACTCGCTTCAAAATATTTGTAGTCATTTTTGTATAACTTTCATTTAAATACCTGACAATTTGGATGAAAATCTTGTTTTTTCCAGACTTTAGGTGAATTCGGCAGACACAAATTCTGCAGTTTTCTTATTGGAAATAGGTACATTTCAAAATATGACTGTCCTGGTCATAATGGCAAAGTTTGTGGAGAAAAATAGCAATTTTCTAAACTTTTTAGGCATTGGCAATTATAAAATAACACTACACAGGAACACAAATTGTGTCCTTAGTGAGGTCATGGGTGTCATGGCAGTGGGTGGGGTTACTGCCATCACCTCTCAACCACAGGTGTCCTTTCTTGTCCCGTGGTGTGAGAAATAAATAAACAACACACACACACAGTGCAAGAGATATTCCTGTCCACTCCACCTCACCCCAGTGTTAAGGTATATAGGGCCCTAGAAAATCAATAAGAGGCTTTGTCAATAGCTGCAAGAACTTACCTCACCTGAAGGGAGAGTGGAGATATACGCTGAAACACAAAATATGGCGCTACCAAGATGTATGCATGTGGCAAGAATGTTACTCTCCGTCAGGTCCCTGACCACTTCCTCTTCATCATACCTCAGCATCCTCCCTCAGGAAAGAAATAATAGACAACTTGAATCTCAATCTAATTCAGTACATTCTACCAGTGTTTAATGTGAATCATTCTTGGCTACTGTCTTTTCTTGAGTAACTCAAAGGTTATAGAATTATTGCATTTGGTTTCACTACCTCAAATTGGTTTGCTATGTCATGTTCTGATTTACCCCATTTAACTCAAAGATCTAAGACTTTCTCTCTATGTACACAAAAGGCCTATTTCTCTCAAATATTGTCACAAATCTGTCTAAATCTTTGTTAGTGAGCATTTCTCCTTTGCCGAGATAATCAGCATATCAAGATTCTGATCAGACAGCATGAGTAATGCACAGGTGTGCCTTAGGCTGGCCACAATAACAGGCCACTCGAAAATGTGCAGTTTCACTGTATTGGGGGGTCTGGGGGGGTCCAAAACCAGTCAGTATCTGGTGTGACCACCATTTGCCTCACGCAGTGCAACACATCTCCTTCGCATAGAGTTGATCAGGTTTTTGATTGTGGCCTGCGGAATGTTGGTCCCCTTCTCTTCAATTGGCAGGACCTGGAACACGCTGTCATATACGCCAATCAGGATCATCCCAAACATGCTCAATAAGTAACATGTCCGGTGAGTATGCTGGCCACGCAAGAACTGGGATGTTTTCCGCTTCCAGGAATTGTGTTCAGATCCTTGAAACACAGGGCCGTGCATTATCATGCTGCAACATGAGTTCATGGTTGTGGATGAATGGCACAACAATGGGCCTCAGGATCTCATCACAGTATCTCTGCGCATTCAAAATGCCATCAATAAAATGCACCTATGTTCGTTGTCCATAACACACGCCTGCCCATACCATAACTCCTCTGCCCCCATGGGCCACTCGATCCACAATGTTGACATCAGCAAACCGCTCACCCACACGACACTATACACACTGTCTGACATCTGCCCTGTACAGTAAAAACGGGATTCATCCGTGAAGAGAACACCTCTCCAAAGTGCCAGGCGCCATTGAATGTGAGCATTTGCCCACTCAAGTCGGTTACGATGAGGAACTGCAGTCCAGTCAAGACCCTGATGAGAACGACGAGCATAGCATGCAGATGAGCTTCCCAGAGACGGTTCCTGACTGTGCATGCAGACAATTCTTTGGTTTAAAAACAGATTGTTGCAGCAGCTGTCTGGATGGCTGGTCTCAGACGATCTTGGAGGTGAAGATGCTGGATGCAGAGGTCCTGGGCTGGTGTGGTTACACGTGGTCTGCATTTGTGAGGCCAAATTCTCTGAAACGCCTTTGGAGACAGTTTATGGTAGAGAAATTAGCATTCAATTCACGGGCAACAGGTCTGGTTGACCATCCTGCAGTCAGCATGCCAATTGCACACTCCCTCAAAATATGCAACATCTGTGGCATTGTGTTGTATGATGGAACTGCATATTTTCGATTGGCCTTTTATTTTAGCCAGCCTAAGGTACACCTGTGCAATACTCATGCTGTCTGATCAGGTGAGGTGGATGGATTATCTCGGCAAAGGAGACATGATTCACTAACACAAGTTTAGACAGATTTGTGAACAATATTTGAGGGAAATAGGCCTTTTGTGTATATAAAGTCTTAGATCTTTGAGATCAGCTAATGATGAATGGGGGGGAAAACAAAAGTGTTGCATTTATAATTTGTTCAGTGTAGCTGCCATACAAATGTGAAGATGTAAATGTTTTTAGTAATGAAATTATGTTAAATTATATTAAGCTGTCTACAAAAATATGGCTGCAACTGAGTCACACATTCACCTGCACAGCTGGTCACTTGGATACAGTATGAACCCCTTTTAACTGGGTAAACAAAACCTCAGTTTCTATTGATCAAAAGGAGAAAGCTGAGCTGAATTGAACTGAAACCAGGTTCACACAGAATCACAGTTATAGAACAATGTAAGGCTAACAGCACATCAAAGACTGGATCGGGAACGGGACAAAAAAAGGACGGCAAAATGATAGAAAGAGAAAGAGTGTGAGAGATGGAGAGAAAGGTGGGAAGAGAGAAAGATAAAGGAATACAAGAGATCATACACTAGAGATGAAAGAATGAACATCATGGCTGAGAGGGAGGAAAAGTGCACGAGTGAATGAATGCCCAAGAGGATTACAGGCGAAGAGAATAAGAGAGGGATCAACGTGAGGGAAACGAGAGAGAACATTGAGGCTACCGCCCAGTGAGGCTAATCTAAACTCTGCAATCTCAGGTTCATCATGTGTTTAAACCAGACAACCTCCTTGCCACTACGGTCGCAAACATTCTCAAAGGGTCTGAATAAATAAATAAATCCCTTTCATAATAATAATATATCTGATTCAATTGTTCTGTGTCCTGAATCACTGCTGTGATACTCTCTGCAGAAGGATTATGCTCAATCCCCTAAACAGGAGTGTATGCATGTGTATTTTTGTGTGAGCATATGTGTGTTGTGTATTTGTGTGTGTGTTATGTGTGTATGGGCCAAGGGGCTGTTGCTTTAATCTGGCAGCTTATTGGCTAACACACTCTCTGTCAGAGAGCATTATGGGATAGCTCAGCCAGAGGATGCCTTCCATCCTATGACGACATTTTCAAGTATCTCTGCCAATCATACAAGATCATGCTGCAACACACCAAAATCAATGTTGCCTTGTACTCTAGTTCAGAAATATGACCTATTGCACTTACCAAGGGTAAATCTTATTGGTAATTTGTATTATAATTTACAATTTTTAAAATTTTTCTCCCCTCACAGTTTTTTGATGTCCAATTCGGGATGTTGGCCTTGCCTCATCACATCAAGTAAACATTGTTAACATTGAACATCTAGCGGAAGACACAAATCCTCCCACTAGTGTGAAAACCCCCCAGACCCAATTGGTCCTTCTGCTCATTATAATCAAACTACCAAAGACAGTCTTGGTCAACAGGCTGTGGAACAAGTAGGGTCTCCAGCCTCTGCATGCCACAGTGTGTTGCCAGGGATCCAAAGTGATCTCTAATCAACATGCTTCAGAACACCACTGCCGAGCCAAAGAAACACTTTTTTCGGCCGTCTGTAACAATGTGACTGGGCATCAAGCTTCTACAAAATCTTTAAAATTGCCTCAAACGAAACATACAGAGATGTGTGAAGCTTACTGGAGTTCAGATCCCATTCAACAGTGTGCTGCCTTGACCACTGCACCACTTGTTATGCTTCCGTATGTCAGTAGAGCTGAATTGCGTTCACAATACACTATTCAAAAGGACAATATTGGTTACACTAAAACGACACCTAACTGAAGAAGATTAAAATACATCAAATTATTCAAAGCAAATAGTAACTATGCTGACTGGACCTGCAGGGATGTTTTAGTAGTACAGTACAACTTGAACAATCTTGGGATTGCATGCAATTCTATTTTTTTTATGATGTTATGCTTTCCTATAATATTCAGTTCTGTTAGGCCTCTGTAGAAAATTATCTGAAATCATTATCAGATCTTGTATAAAATAATTCAGCTTTGATCTAATTTTGTTAACGGCCTCCAAAGCCAATTTTCTATAGAGAATGAACATGAGTGACTTGAACATGCACAATAGCTTCAGGGTAACTGGATGTCAGCCCAGGCCTTGGTTAAATCTATGCTCTGGTGTTTGATTGTGGGTCCTATACACGTTTTTTGTTGGTATTCTCTGTGACCACACAACAAAAGACAAAAGTTGTATGTTTTGGTTTTTAATTAAATGACATGGAAACAACTTTGATTCAAACCATTTGTGTCCTGTGGTATAGTTCCTCTAACTCTCACTTGTTCAAGGGTATATTTCTTGGATGCATAGTCTCTACGTTAATGTCTCTTTCCCTGTCTATATTCCTGTCTATCGCTCCCTTTCTCTGTCTGTATCTTGCTCTCTGTGCATGTGTCTCCCTCTCTATCACACACACACACACAGACACACACACACACATACTCCTCCCCTCTCTCCTCCGCTCTCTCCAACATCCCCAGCCTCGCCATAGACCGTGTCCTGCGAGAACTGGCACCAAACTGACGCATCCATGGAGCGCTCTGTCCTTTCGCAACATTCACAACGCACAACACTTCGGCTTGAAGTAATATAGAAGAAACAACATCGCAACCGACACAAAATACAAACAAATAGTAACAACATCGTATTTTATCCGGTGACAGCCCTCCCTTTCCGTTGTGTAACTTTCCAGACCCCACATTCTCTTCGCTATCCTTCACTCTTTCGCGTTCTCTTTCGGGTTACCCAGAAACTCTGTCGCCGTGAAAACGTCTTCATGGTAGGGATAGCGTTTGGTATGATACCCGGGACCGTCCGGGTGCGAAGTCGACGGCTTCAAGTGATGCTGAACCAGCGAAAGACCAAAGCTCGGCGGAAAAAGCGAAAGGAGTTGTTCGGTGGGCAGATGTGCTTCATGGGGGTGCTGCTTGCGCTTGTAGCTGGGCTCTCTTGTTTGGCGGAGAAAGCAGGTGAGACGATTGTTGCCGGAATGTTTTTATTGTTTTAGAGAAGATGTTTCATTCGAGTTGTAGTGGCTTCTCTACTGTGTAAGATCTGGTTGGATCGCTAGGCTATTATGTTTTTGAGTGCATGGGTTTCTTCTGAGTTAGCACTATATCTGAGTGTGACGCTTTAGTTTCCTTTAGAATATGCTTGTCGTTATGTAGGCCTACAGCCAGGATTGTCCAACACATAATGCTCATGTTTGTGTGGCGCAAGAACTCGAGCTACACATCTGCACTTAATCATCATGGAGTAACGACGTGCCTGTTCTTCTGTCGCCGAATGTTTAATGTTCATGCTGGTCTATTGAAAGAACTAAACCCGAGAAACTGAACATAATGTGATTCATGATTGGTTACCCTTGAAGTGGCGGGCAGTTGGTAGAGCAAGCTGCCTGCATCGCCAGGGTTGTGGGTTCTATACCCACGTGGGGCCAGTTGGTGGAATATGCATGTGAACGTACACTACTGTAAGTCGCTCTGGATAACATCAGTGCGTCAGATAAATGACCCCAGTCTTAGTGGAGAAACGTGAACAATGTAAATGCTCTTGCAAGGTCTAAGTATTTTAAAGGCAGGAGGAGCAGGACGTTTTTGGCGTCGTGCACAATCCACCTTGTAAACTGTGAAGTTAAGATACCTCATAAAAATATATTCAACATTTTTCACATGACATAGCAATGTTTTATCTTTGGGAAGCGAGCACAGAAGCTACATTTTAGCGGTGATTGAATGTGCCAAAGAAAATGATGACGCATGACATGGCATCTGTATGCTTTGATGCCAGATCAATTTTGAGGTAAAGATCAACGTGTTGTTACTGTATTGATAAGTCTCTCTCTGATGTGCCTCTTTGTCCTTTTAAGCCACCCTACATTTTAGGCTTTATTGTTGAATGGATAATTATAACACTCTTCCAAGCGTAAATTAGGCAAAATCATCCATGATCCGCTGTATTTTCACAATTTTTTGTAGCACTGGTTGGCTAATTATCTTGCCAAGCGACTGAATGAACGCTGATATTTTCTTTTACTGATAGACATCAGTGTTAGTTACTGCATGCTTGCCCATTGATTGTACTGTCTGGTGATGATGAGTCCGAGTACTGTGTACATCATGAGCTCACACGATCAAAGAGTGCATGTGTGTGCCCGTGTATGCGCGCATTCGTGCGGGTGTATGCGCATACTTTTAACTCTGTCTACCAAACAACGTCATGTTCCTGCTCTCTCTTTCTGCTCCATCTGCTCATGTTCTTTCCATTCGTCCCCTTTTTAAAAACAAAGCAATATGCTGTAATAGTTACATAGACAAAGCCACTGGGATTAATATGAGCACAAATATTTTAATGGATCTAGTATCTCCTGCTGGTAATGTGTCCTTAACCCCTGTGAGTTGGTTTGTGATCCCTGAAAAAAACATGCTACCTAGATGTCAGTGAAATGGACACAGTTAATGAATGGAATGGCAACTAGGCACAATGTGCTGTTCCTATGGTCTGCTAGATAATCTCATTGCGTAACATGGTTGTGTTGACCCATACATGATGGCAGAACACTTAAAAACAGCGGAGGGCAAAGAAGCACTTTATGAATGTGACTATGAATAGGTTCGATTTAGAACTTGGAGGAAAGAGTGATAGAATAGAAACGAGAGAGGATACCTATGTCCCAGCAGACTGCACAATGACCAAAGCAGCTCCCCTCATAAAGAAACCAACACTTGACCCCTCTGTTGTTAAAAAACACTGGCTGATATCCTTAGTTTCTTTTCCAAGACACTTGAGCGTGGTGTCTCCACCCAACTCTCTCTCAGAATAATCTCCTCGACGCTAACCAGTCAGGATTCAGAACTGACCACTCCACCAAGACTACTGTCCTCTATGTAACAGAAGCTGTTTGCATTGCTCGAGCTAAATCTCCTCTGTCCTCTTCCTACGTGGTCTCTCAGCTGCCTGTGACACTGTGTTTATTTGTCTTCTTTCCAGCACTGACCTTTGCCGATAACGAATTCATTGATTAGAATGCACTTACTATTGAACTGTGTGGTTATTTCACATAGCTCTTATAAAATGATGCATGCACTTACTGTAAGTCGCTCTGGATAAGAACAACTGCTTAATGACCAAAATGTAAAATATACATACAATAACAGAGATGGTGGGATGGAGGGAGGAGTAAATAGGGGGGCGCCGGGAGAAAGGTAAGGCCCATAGTATCTGGAAGGGAGAAAGGTAAGGCCCATAGTATCTGGAAGGGAGAAAGGTAAGGCCCATAGTATCTGGAAGGGAGAAAGGTAAGGCCCATAGTATCTGGAAGGGAGAAAGGAAGGCCCATAGTATCTGGAAGGGAGAAAGGTAAGGCCCATAGTATCTGGAAGGGAGA
>JACXGJ010006387.1:0-34597 GCA_016801105.1 Esox niger | reverse complement strand
ACTCTCGCCGTCGGGGTCGTGGATTCCAGTATTTGGTGGACTGGGAGGGCTACGGTCCGGAAGAGCGGTGCTGGGTCTCCCGCAGCCAGATTCTGGATCCGTCCGTGCTCCGGGCCTTCCACCGTCGGCGTCCTGGGGCTCCTGGTGGTCCGCCTGGGGGCGTCCGTCGGGGGGGGGGTACTGTCACGTCCCCGCCTCCCCCAGCGCGCAGCAGAGGGCGCCCGCGCTCCAGAAATGCAGTACACACCTAACACACCTGTCACCAATCACCTACTCACACACCTGTCCCCAGTTCACCTAATCACCACACAGTCAAATACAGCTCCCTGCCATCTCACCCCTGCCAGATCAATGGTTCATGTTCACATGCCATATCTCGCGTTTACCTGCTCTTCGACCTGCCTTTCTGTGCTCCGACCCATTGCCCGTCCCCGACCATTCTGCCTGATACGTACCTGTACCTTTGTAGCCCGCCGGTGTTTTGATCTCTCGCCTGTCCCTGACCACTCTGCTAGCTTCCCGATTGTACTTCTGCCGCCAGCCCGTGTACCGACTCTCCGCCTGTCCCAGACTACTCTGCCTATCGCCCGTCTGCCTCTACGCCGCCGAGTCGTTAGACGACTGACCTTCCGTCCCCGTACTCTCCACTTACCCTTCTCCCTCCTCCCTGTCCGCGTTTGGATCCCTACCAGCACCCCTGACAAATAAGTTAAGTAAACGCTTTAATTGCGTTAAGGGTTTTTAGTAGGGTTGGTTTAGGCAAAACAATCAAGGTTTAAGTTAATGCGTTTTTTTGTGGTTTTGAGTATAGGACATTTTTTGTAAAATGTGTGATAATGCACGTGTGCATGTGTACTAGTTAAGAGTTTGTGGGGAGCGGTCCAGACAGGTTTTGGACTATGGCATTTGAGGAGTTCAGACCACCTGTTACAGAAAAATATTTCTCCTTTTCATTTAATTAATGTCCAACTTGAACAGCCTAAAGCATTATCACCCACCAATAGAATGAATGCTTAGTTCTGTACGTAGAAAGGATATGTTTCAACTTGAATACAGGCAAGGACACAAGTTGAACAGTGAACATAAACACACACACACAGTCTCTCTTAATCAGTTTGGACCATTCCTTCCTGTGTGACCTTTTAAAAGTGACTTTCGTAAGATGGTTGCCTACTACCACATCCAAGTGGTTGTGTTTATGTGTTTGTGTGTGTGTATGTGTGCATGGGTGTGTGGAGAGTGAAGATAGGATTTCGAAACGAGGCTGTTGGCATTAGCCGTGACATCAGTGTGCCCTCGTTTATGAAAACGTTTGGCACTTTCCACAGAGATGGAACGTTTGTGGTGGCTCTCATGCATTATGGATGCCTGCATAGGGATGCAAGAGAGGGAGAATAATATTGTAAATGTGAATGTGGCATAAGTTGTTCTTATGGATAGGAGTGTACTTTAAAAGCCATCATGCATTCTTTTTTCACATTATGTTTAAATCATCTCTAATTAAGTACTGTGTGTAAGTTTTATTAAATGTTAATTTGTTAAGCATGGTTTATATTAAAACATATTTTCACGTTTTGTTGGGTTTGCTGTGAACACTTCTGTTAGCTGTGGAGTGTGTGCTGAGATTTTGTGCCTGCTGTGGGTGCTTGGTGAATTACTTCTTTGGGGAAAGTGGCAATAAACTTAAAGTAGTGTGAAGTTGTTCAGGATTACTCAGCTATTTGTAGTGACTTTTACTATTTGTTTTATCATAAGTACAGTTGATTTTAACAACAATTTTATCAAAGGTGAGCATGAATGATCAATTTCATGTTTTAACATCACCTTTTACTTTGATGATTACATTCAGCTGGGTCTTTGTCAGAACAATGAACTGGTCCAGTTTTTTACCCTTTGTTAAGATTCATGTCAACACTTTTGGGAACCTGTAAGCATAGACGGAAAGGACATAGGTGTCGTCGACTTTTGCGATATAATATTACCATTTTATATTTGCTTCCTTAATTGAGGAGAATGAGTAGATGTTTTTTTCACCTTGACATTACAGACTTTTGTGTTGATCAGCAGCAAAAAATCCTAATGAAATCATGTTGTAACGTTGCAACAGCAAACATCAATACCTAATGTTTGCACTGATATCCAAAGCAGCTTAGTCAGTATGACTAAAGCACACATTTTTTTTATTTAAAGCCACACTACAATACGAATACAAATGTGATTCAAAGGTTTTGTGTTGAATATGAATATCTGTACACCTAGGAAAACATCTTCTCCACGGTGGCACATGGCAGTACACTAAAATGTCACATTCTGGCACGGCAGGCCTGATGTGCCATTGAGATCCAATGCCCTCTCCTTCCCTAGTGTATCTTGCCGGCCTATCTTTGGATCCTGATCCTTTTGTAATGGGGTTCTTTTTCCATTTTGTCCTAATTCCTTTTCTTAAAAGTCCTCCCTTTGCTGATGTCTTGCCTTGTACAAGCAATGTTATTGGAGGATCCTCTCACGGTTCTTCCTTAGAACTTTGTTAAAACCCCTATATGTTTTTAAGGGAAATGTAAACACATTTTTTGTAGAATGGTTCCTTAAATAATCTCGTGATAAAGTATCCCACCTCAATTGTCTATTCTAATTAAGATTATTTGGGTAGCTATTAAAATGGGTTCTATAAAAAGTCTCTTTTGTAGGTTTAGTGAAAAGATCCTGATAAACATTAGAAGATGCTTTTCTTTATAGTGTCTTGCTAGCTGCTTTGCTTTATCTAGGCCCACACATTCACACAGACAAACACACAAGTACAGTCTCCTCTGCAAGGTTGTTAATATCAATGGCATTTCCTGGTTTAAAATAAAAGTTATATTAAGCAACATGAGTAAGATGTGACAACTAAACACACCCGCTGGTCCACCCGCTGAAGCTCTGTGGAGGCTGGAAGTCTGTTCAGCAAGACAGAAACAGTCTCCTACGGGTCAGACGAGAAATCCAAAGGACCATTTTCTGATGTAGAAAGAGGAAAGCAGAGAGATACTGTGCCTTTGGAAAGTATTCAGACATCTTCATGGTCTAAAAGGTTTTCAAAAGTTACTCTTTGTGCCTCTAGGAACAACAAGTGGACTTTTACCCAAATATGAATCCGGGCTGAACTATCCCTTTATTTTAAACTGGCTTCATGGAAGCCACTCCTGAGCAAAAGGTATTAAGTTTGCCCAGAAGTCTCTGAGGAATATATGATCTGGTCTGATGAGACCAAAATCAAACAAATAGTCCTTAATGCCCGCACTACATTTGATAAACAAGATACTACTTATTGCTGGCTTATAATCCCTATATTGATCCCTATGTTGAAACATGGTGGTGGGAGCAACATGCTATGGGGATGCGCCTCAACAGCAGAGACTGGAACAATTGTCAGAATTGAGGGAGCAATGAACAGAGTAAAATACAGACGTCCTTGAAGAAATCCTGATCCACATTTCACAACACCTGAAAGTGTGGTAAATATTATTTTTCAGCACAACAACTTCCAAACCTTTCCAAGACAACAATTGTGTGCTTTTGCTAAAGCCCCAACTTGAAACCCATGAACATCTATGGAGAGAACTGAAACACTTCAGATGCTCCACATCCAATCTGAAAGAGCTTAAGGGGGAATATTTACAATGACGAATTATGAATATTTACATTTATGTTATTAAGAACATTTGCAATTTGGTTGAATTCATATATTGCTCTAAGTAATTTTTTTGTCTCTATATGCACAAAACTCTCAGATAGAGCAGGGTCAAGCTAGAGCAAGTGCAGCATCATCTGGTTATTTTGTCCTCCCACTAATGTAATTTGACAGAACTTCATGAAATACTGATTGTCTACTTGAAAATTGAATGTTCTGTCACAGTGAAAACACAACAGTGGGCAACCTTAATTGATTGTGATACACACCATATACATTTTATAAGATACATGTTAGTTTTGGTATTTAATTTGATCTTTCTGTCATCTTCAAAGATTGCTTATTGGCTTATGAAGTGGGTCCACTGCTCTTTAGACGGAAGAATAGGAAAAACTAAAATTCCCCCCAAAATTGCCCTTCTATGCGAAGTGTGGGGTTTACCATAATGTACTTTCTATTTTGCTTGAGAATGTAAAAGAAAAATGATATCGGTCTCGAGTCGAAAGTTCTATCGTGGTTTTTTATTTTTACATGCATGGGATTATCATCGAAATACAACCACACAAGCGTGGTTGGAAATCAAGTAAAAATCAAAGTAACTCAGTCCTGCTATCACGTTTTATAGTCCCCATCCTTTGCAACCCCCTACTCATTACCTTAACAAATAACAAAACACACATTCCTCTGCTACTTAAGACCCAGCCCTTATTCCTTCATTGTGACTTGTATACTTTTCACAGCATACAAGAAATACCTGGAAATCAATGAATATAAAAGACAATAAAATACAGGAACACAAAAGTGACAACTTAAGAAAGCAGTATTATGACAAGATTCGGACCTTAACTTACAAAATTCCATCACAAGAATGTTTACAGATTTATCAAAAACCATAACCCCTCATATGCACAAGATCAAGCAGTAGAATTAGGGAACTAGTCATTGCAAATTAAATTCAAGAAATCTCTGGATGAAATTGTGAGAATAAAAGTAACATTCTTAGTCCATTTAATAGTTTTTCCATTTGAATTCATCCAAAGTTTTATAACAGGCTACCATACAGTTTTACCATATACAATGATAATAAGCCTTTGGCTAAATACATTTTTGCTAAAACAATGGCATGTGTAAAATATTTCGGCACAACCTCTCCAACCTCCCAGTGCAGAGATGTTTCTGAGGAGGTTTACGATTACTCAATGATTTTAGGTAAATTTTACGACAATCTCTCTCGCTCTCGCTCTCGCTCTCCCTCCCTCCCTCCCTCCCTCCCTCCCTCCCCAAAGCAGACAGATACACAGTACTTATAGTGAAATACAAATGAGGCGCCCAATGGTCAAAACCAGCCAAATACCCTCCAATAAGAAAGGCCTATCTTACAAATGTCCCTTGTATTGGATGTTCCAGCATATGGCCAATGGTCCTATCCATCAAGCCTGTGACAGTCACATGGGCAACTCCTAGCAGGAGGTATGGACAGGATGTGTGAACCCATCAGTTTTCAGGCAACACGTCCTATCTTTACACCTCTGCTCAGAGTTAGTCAGTACATCTGTGTTGTGTTAAGTTTCTCAAGCCTACTTTCTCTCAATATCAAATGAAGCAATTAATGTCTTCTTTCCTTCCACTTGGTTTCGTAACGACCATGAGCCCGGGCTGAGGTCAATGTCACCCCCAGGTAATTTTCCTGTGATATTCAGGCAATTCAGATTTCAAGAGGTGAAAGACGTCCCAGGTTGCCTCCCTGCAGTTGCATTGACGTTATATCCGCTACATACTATTGCCTTTTGGCATTTAGCTTGAGGTTAAATCCCCTTTTATATTTGACACTGACCAGCATTCAGAAGATGTAGAGCTTACAGCCATTGTTGTCTTCTACTGTCAACCACTCTTTACTAAAAACAAATGCACTTAAACTCAGGACTTTGTGAATCCAATAGACTTTAATGAAAATCATACAATAATGACAGAAATATCCCACTAACTACCATGCTATTTTTTTCTTTGCTGTTCAAGCCACTTCTGAGTTTGCCGAATAAAACCTTTTGAATAAAACCTCTATCTTTTTTGGGTTCACCATTGTATTTTATGGAACAGAGTTGTATAGTTCCCTGCAGGCTTTAAAGGGAGTACATTGACCATATATGATAATCTATAGGCGTGTTGGTGCGTGCAAATAGCCATGGTCGTGTATGAGTGCTTACTATGAAAATATCTAGTATTTAACAGTGTGCGTAACACGTTTCTTTCGTTGGACAAATCACACTTTTTCTTTGCATTCGACCAGTCTTGCAAGCCCATATTTAGGATTGTTTGGTGTGCAAAGCTGGTACAGGCATATCCAAGACACTGTGATCACCTCAAAGGAACTTCTACAAAGTACTTAATAAAGTGACGGAATGCTTAAGCAAAATGGGATTTTTAAGCCTTCTATATTTAATAAGCCCACAAAAACGTTAAATTAATTTTCTCTTTGTCATTATTGTGTTTGGTGTGTAGGTTTATGGCAAACATAACTAATCAGTCAATTATAAAATAACTGTAGGGATCTGAATTCTTTCTGAAGGCAGTATAGAGAGTGAGAGCTTCAGAAGTGAACCTTTGAGAAAGAAAGAGTAGTCTCCTCCTGAGTTAATACACCTAGCGATTTCCACTGTGAACACCGGTTCCTGCCCCACAAAACAACTGCCTTGTCTCTAATTAGACAGCTAATTGCAACCAAAGCTGGCATAGATTTAGAACAACTGTTTTCCTCTCTTCTTTCATTCCCTTCTGCTAATTTTTTTCCTGTGTTGCCCCTGGGTAGGACACATATTTATCACAGAGGTTTTAGGGCCAATGGGAGGTTGAGCAGGAGTCTGAATATGAATGGGCACTTATAAAATACCACATACTATACCAACGTATCAAAATAATTTATTTAATATCACAATATTGCCACGTTGTATTTCATTATAATTCAGGTGTCATCTAAATATTCAATGTATATTTATTTGCAATTTAGACAAGTTAACATCAAGACTATTAGAAAATACAATGGACAGCAGAGAAGGCTGGGAAAAGACAAATGTCGAAATACCTGAAAGTAGTTAAATATTAAAATATACATAGCAGAAATGTTGACCATCTCTGAAGAGAGGATGGTACATGAAAAAAGAGTGGGTGGAAGAGGTTAAAGAGACAGAAAGAATGGACAGCATCACACTCGACGCAATGACAGAAAGAATTCACAGTTCAGTTAAATGGACCTTGTGGTTCCAAAAAGTCAATTTTACCAGACTGATACAGTCTGATATGACACCAGATATGCATGCATCACAATTAAAAGGGGGAAAAAACTCACCTACAACTGTCAGAGTGGACAGGTATTCCCGCCCCTAGATCACATTAAAACCCAGAGATGGACAATCTGATTGGCCTTTAGAAGAGATCATAAGATGCCAGAGAAAAAAATGCCATGGCAACATGAATGGAGGTGACCTCTACAGTCATTGGACATATACCAACGCATCATTCAAATGAGACAGATGAAGATTAGAGAGCAATAGGGAATGACAGTGAGAGACAGAGTGAGAAAGAGAAAATGAATGAAATGCAGACTTTCAAAAGTGTTAAGGGATTTCCTGACATTGAACAACAAAGGTGGAGACAGGCAGAATGGAGAATAGCTTATGATGGAGAAAAGTGGAAAGTATAATATAGTTTTTTTGGGAAAATTGGACAGGTTTTGTAACAACTCTCCAAGCTCATGTTTTTATGCATACAATGTAGTTTAGCGATGGCACTGCCGATAATTGTTTGAAATGAAGCGGCAAATGTTATTGCTTTTGTGTCTATAGGCAGATTAATTCAAACACGCCTCCCTGGTGTCTCGCAATACAGTATATACCTCTCTCATGTATTCACTTTCATTTTACTTCTCCCACTCTCTCTCTCTTACTCGTTGTCTTTCTACCTCTATGTTGCATGCACTATACTCTTGAGTTAAATAGTTTTTTCACATTTTTAAATGTAATTGCAGTTTTTTTTCTTTTGAACATCTTTGTACTACTTCTTTATATTTGCTTCCTCCCCCTCTCTCTCTATCTCCCCATCTGTAACTCTCTCTTTCTTTCTGTTGTTGAGTTTGTGTAATGCATTCCTCAGCTGAAGCTACTGTTAAACGTAAACTAGGCCAAGGTGGTATAATAGAATAGCATTTTCTTCATCTTTCTCTTTCTTAGTCTCTTTTCGCTTTTGCACACACACTCACCTGGCAAAGTATTCCCTCATTTATTTTCCTGTCTTTTTCACACTCTCTTATTTCAGGACCAGATTTTTGCATTTGAGGGCCAGGGACATCGAGCTCAACATTTTGCTATTAAGAGAAACATTTGCAGTTCTATGAAAGCTGCATAAAAGTGCACATTTTCCACTTCCATAGGCTTAAAGTACAGTCTCTCAGCTTTAATTTGAGGGTAATCACATCCAAATTGTAGGAAGGGTTTAGGAATTACAGCTCTTTAATATGTTGCCCTCTCCTTTTCACAGGACCAAAAGTAATTGGACAGTTGACTCAGAAGTTGTTTCATGGACACAGGGATGCCGACAGGAATCCTAGGGCCTGGGACAAGATTAAATGTTTAGGACACCAAACCACGGGCCAAACATTTTTATAAATAGCAATGATGTTACTGTTCATAAAACAGGTCATAAACGTTTATTGTTTAATGTTTTCGCTAGGTAGTAGTAAATACCAAGATTGACTGACTAATAAATAATTATATTTAAGCCAACCAAATGGGCCCCCCGAGGCCTGGGCCCAGGACAACGTTACCGGTTGTTGTCCCACGTCAGCGTCACTGCATGGACAGGTGTGTGCTAGTCCTTCGTTAGGTGCATTCTGAGAAAAAAATTATGCAGTGGTGAATAATCGTAAGATTAATAGTTTGCAATTAAACAAAGTATGTCTTTACAATTTTACACTGCTTTTGTAACATAATAGTATGTTTTAAGGGCAAAATTTGAACACATTTTAAAATTGCAATTAATTGCGATTAACATCAGAAGATTAATCGCGATTAATCACTATTTTAAAATGTGTTCAACTGTTGCCCTTAATACACTATTTCTTGTTTAAAAAGCAGTGCATTTTGTTAAAAACATACTTTGTTTTATTGCAAACTATGGACAGTGCTTGATTTGGAATTATATCAATGCAAGTTTTCAATGCCCTTAGTTTAATTTACATACAATGTATATATAAAGTGGGCACAAAAAGTCTACACACCCCTGTTAAAATGGCAGGTTTTGTGATGTACAAGAATGAAACAAATAATGTGAACAATTCAATTGAAAAACAAACTGAAATATTTTAGGGGGAAAAATAAAAAATATTAACCATACAATAACCTTGTTGCATAAGTGTGCACACCCTCTTATAACTGGGGATGTGGCTGTGTTCAGAATTAACCAATTACATCCAAACTCATGTTAAATAGAAGTAATTACACACCTGCCATTATTTAAAGTGACTCTGATTAATCACAAAAATAGTTCAGCTGTTCTTGACATTTTCTTAGTTGAATCTCAGAGCAAAACCATGGTCTGCAGTGAGCTTCCAAAACATCAGAGGGATCTCATTGTTCAAAGAAATTAGTCAGGAGAAGGGCACAAAGGAATTTCCAAAGCATCAGATATACCATGGTCTGATGAACCAAGGTTGAACTTTTTGGCAATAATTCCAAAAGGTATGTTTGGCGTAAACACAACACTGCACATCTCCGCAAAGAACACAATACCCACAGAGAAGCATGGTGGTGGCAGCATCATGCTTTGGGGCTGTTTTTCTTTAGCTGGAACTGGGGCCTTAGACAGGGTGGAGGGAATTATGAACAGTTCCAAATACCAGGCAATTTTGGCACAAAACATCCAGGCGTCCGTTAGAAAGCTGAAGAGGAAGTTCACCTTTTCGCATGGCAATGACCCCAAAGCACACATCCAAACCCACAAAAGCATGGCTTTACCAGAAGAAGATTAACATTTTGGATTGGCCCAGTTAGAGCCCAGACCTGAATCCAATTGAACAACTGTGGAGTGATCTGAAGAGTGCACAGGAGATGTCCTCGCAATCTGACGGATTTGGAGATTTGGAGTCAAGATCTGCCATGCTAATAGACTCCTAACCAAAAAGACTGAGTGCTGTAATAATATCCAAAAGGTGCCTCAACAAAGTATTATTTTAATTCATTCGTTTTAATTTTTTCCCCCTCAAACATTTCAGTTTGTTTTTCAAATGAATTATTCACGTTATAGGTCACATTAAAGGTGGAAAAAGTACATTATCTTTTTCCCATATTTTAACATCACAAGAACCTGGCATTTAAACAGGGGTGTATAGACTTTTCATATCCACTGTATATTACACAGCTCTGGAAAAAATAAATAGACCACTGCACCATTTTTCTTTGCCTTCCAAAAAAGTTGAAAAAGAAATTTTTGAATGAGGAACATGTTCAATTTGCAGTGGTCTCTTGATTTTAACCCTTTTGTTCCTCACTCAAAACCTTTCTTTTCGACTGTTATGGCAAGGATAGAAAAAGGTGCAGTGGTCTTTTATTTTTTTCTGGAGCTATATATATATATATATATAATATAATATAATATAATATAATATATTGCACTTTAAAAGTAATTGTCTTGCAATTCTACATATACTGCTATCATATGTTGTATGGAAGGTTGGGGGGCCGTTCAGTATTCTAGCTCTGTCTCTTTCCATTGTCCTCTTCACTTTTTCTCTGCTGTATTTACGGCTTATGTATTTGGGACGGTGTAGCAAGGCAGACTTTGAGCGAGTTCGGGCTCTCTTTGATGTGAGATTTTAAGCCATGAAGGTATGGTAGATCTTGAGTTCCCCTCTTTCTAAGACCTAAAGGATGGGTGGGATTGGGCTGAATATTCTTTTATTTTTTGTGGAGTTGAGGGAAGTGAGGGAAGGGAAGGTGTGTGTATGCGCATGAAGAAAGTATGTAGGTTACATATTTTTGTTACAAATATGTAAAAAATTACAATTGAGTTTCAAAACAAGTTGCCTGAACTGTAGTCCAAAGATATTTTAATGTGCAGACCTGAGTGGAAAAAACTAAAGATAACTATTGTTAATGCACATTCACAGTAGTAACAAAGCATTTCAGCATTTAGTAAAATTTTAAGGTTTATGTGGAAGTGTTTGCTAAAGTAAAATGTCTATTGATTACATTACAGCTTTAAATGTGTATTAGGTATAATGCAAGCATACAGTCGACAATATGAGTTATTCAGGGCATAAATTCATTTTAGACAATTACTTTGTAAGAGATATTCTATTGAACATTATTTTACAAATTTTCCAAAGTCGGTCATCCTTACAATGGGCACCGATCAGCCATAACATTATGACCACTAACAGGTGAAATGAATCACACTGATAAGGTCGTTATCATGGCACCTGTCAATGGGTGGGTTATATTAGGCAGCAAGTGAACATTCTCTCCTCAAAGTTGATGTAATGCTCTTAGAGGAAAAATGGACAAGAGTTAGGATGAGTGACTTTGACAAGGGCCAAATTGTGATGGCTAGATGACTGGTTCAGGGACAAAAATCAGATATCAAGTTTGGAGGGGAAACTAACATAAGTTTTCCTCAAGAGCAATTTTTGTGGGGGACACCAAACGTAGTGCTGTAATACATTTTTAGTTTGCATCATTGGTTTGCTTGCTACTGTAGCTTTGCAAATTCAGCTACTGTGTGTGATCCCTACCAACATAAAGCAAATTTACTGGATTAGCTTCACATTAGCTACGTGCATTGTGTGCCTTTCAGACGGTAGACCCGGACACTTGTCACCTTGCCAGCTAAGGACTACTACATTCACTGCATTGAAAGCTTTTCTCATTGACTTGAATTCAAAAAGCTGCAAAAGCTGGATGATGTCACGGTAGCTTGCTAGCAAACATCAGCTAACCGCTAGCTAACATAACGAGTGACCTGTAATTTAATGCAGAGAAAATGAAAACTAGTGAAGGTTAGAAATGTGTTTTATTGATTGGTAGAAGAAATGTCTAACATTTCCTTTGTTTAAACTACTTACTGGAAGTCAACCACCACTAGAGACTGTCAGATTCCCACATATGCTCCGTACCTGCACTTTGTGCCAGGGGTCAGTGGATCAAAGTGGATGGCTGGGAGCGGTGCGTTGCTTACCTGGAGAACACATGGCAAGAGGATGCACTATGGGAAGAATGCAAGCCGACGGAGACAGTGTGATGCTTTGGGCAATGTTCTGCTGGGAAATCTTGGGTCCTGCCATTCATGTGGATGTTACTTTGACATGTACCATCTACCTGAGCATTGTTGCAGACTATGTGCACCCTTTCATGGCAACGGTATTCCCTGATGGCAGTGGCCTCTTTCAGCAGGATAATATGCCCTGCAACCAAGCAAATGGTTCAGGAATGGTTTGAGGAACACAGCAAGTTCAAGGCGTTGGCTCAGCCTCCAAATTCACTAGATCTCAATCCAATCCAGTGGGATGTACTGGACAAACAGGTCCGATCCATGGAAGCCCCACCTCGCAACTTAGAGTACTTAAAGGATCTGCTACTTACATCTTGGTGCCAGATACCCCAGCACACATTTAGTGGTCTAGTGGAGTCTATGCCATGACAGGTCAGGGCTGTTTTTACGACATGGGGAACTTACACAATATTAGGAAGGTGGTCATAATGTTATGGTTGATTGGTGTAGTGTCATAAATAATTTAGGACTGCACTTATGATGTCTCGTTTCTCAAACTTTCATTCTTGTCAGCCATATTGGATTGTTAAACTATGACATTATTGGCCCAACTGAAGTGTGATACCACTGGAACTGTTGTCCCTGTGTGGAAAATTAAGAACTACTAGCCAGTCAGTGACCACAATTTGAAGAAACATGCAACACAACGAAACAGGTAGGCTTAGATTACAGTTGCACAAAAGAGCTGTGAGAAAACAAGGCATGAGAATAGTGTTATAAACTTTCTCCACCAGATCACTAAGATAACAAACAACCCATCTGAGAATAGCAAGGAACTATTGCAGAGTGACAAATGTTATCTGAAGCATTCCGGTGCCATTTAGAACAATCAGTCTTCCTAAAGATTGCTTAAGGAACACATACTTACTTTTCTAGCATTGTAAGTACCTGAAAAAAGAAATACAGTGGCGTGAAAAAGTTTTTGCCCCCGTCCTGATAATTTGTTTGCATGTTTGTCACACTTAAATGTTTCAGATCATCAAACAAATTGTAATATTAGTCAAAGATAACACAAGTAAACACAAAATGCAGTTTTGAAATGAAAGACGTTATTATTAAGGGAAAACAGAATCCAAACCAACATGGCCCAGTGTGAAAAAATGATTGCCCCCTACAACTTAATAACTGGTTGGGCCCCCCTTAGCAGCAATAACTGCAATCAAACATTTGTAATAACTTGCAATGATTCTTTTACAGCGCTGTGGAGGAACTTGGGCCCACTCATCCTGTCAAAATTGTTGTAATTCAGCCACATTGGAGGGTTTTCGAGCATGAACTGCCTTTAAGGTCATGCCACAGCATCTCAATGGGATGCAGGTCAGGACTTTGACTAGGCCACCCCAAAGTCTGTCACGCCTCTGCGAGCGCGCAGAGGCAGGGGCTCGCTTCCCTGAGTTGCCAGTGCGCCCCTGTTCCCAATCACCATTCATGCACCTGTTCCCAGTCACCCGTTCACCAAACCCTATTTATTCAGCTCCCTGTCACCTCTTCCCTGCCGGATCAATGGTTTATGTTTGCATGCCACATCTCGCTCTTTACAAACACTCGTCTCGATATTCCGTGTACCGACCCATCGCCCGTTTCCGACTATTCTGCCTGTGCCCTACCCGTACGTCTGATCTCTGCCCGAGTCCCTGATCCTCTGCCTGTCTCTGACTACTCTGCCTGCTCCCTGACTGTACTCCTGCCGCCTGCCCGTATACCAACATACCGCCCGTCCTTGACTATCCTGACTACTGCTCGCCTGTGCCTTCGTCACGTTAACCGTCTGACTGCCCGTCCCCGACCTCTCCACCTGCCTCTCTCTCTCACCTCCCCAGTCCGCCCCTGGATCCTTACCTGCTGTCGTGACAACAGCTATTTGGATGTTGTTGTGGGATCTCCTGGGAAGGTTCACCCCTGTTCCATGTTTTCGCCATTTGTGGATAATGGCTCTCACTGTGGTTAGCTGGTGTCCCAAAGCTTTAGAAATGGGTTTATAACCTTTTCCAGATTGCTGGACCTCAATTACTTTCTTTCTCATTTGTTTCTGAATGTCTTTGGATCTCGGCATGATGTCTAGCTTTTGAGGATATTTTGGTCTACATCACCTTGTCAGGCAGGTCCTATTTAAGTGATTCCTTGATTGAGAACACGTTTGGGAGTAATCAGGCCTGGGTGTGGCTAGAGGAATGCAACTCCGGTGTGATAAACCTGAATTGAGTAGTGTTTTAACAAGATCACCATTTCACATGTGGGTTTGGATGTTGTTTTCCCTTAATAATAACAACCTTCATTTCAAAACAGCATTTTGTGTTTACTTGTGTTATCTATGACAAACATTTACATTTGTTGGATGATCTGAAACATTTAAGTGTGACAAACATGTAAACAAATAAGAAATCAGAAAGGGGGCAAACACTTTTTTTCATGCCACTGTACATGTTTCTTGACCTGTATCCTCTGACCTTATCCATAAACCTAACCCTTTCCCAAACCATAAACTCAATAAACATACCATAAAACCCTAACCAAAAAGTTACCGCAATGCTAGCCCTATCCCCAATTGTAAGTTTTACCCTTAACCATGACCTCTTAGCAGGAAATCAAATTTGGCCTAGTGGGATTAGCCCAAGAAAATTTTTTATAAAAAAAATAATAGAGAAAGGGAAAGTAAATTTGTACATATTTGTTTGTTCTTCTTCCGCCTTCTACAATTGCACATCTCAAATGAAGTTATTGTTTACAGTTGTGGATACCACAAGAAAGGAAAGCAGTGGCAAGTAATGGTTCTCTTTCATGAGTGATAAGGCATTACAGTCAATATGTTACATTGTAAATACGCAGCATTGAACTGCATTCACTGATCTACCACTCTTCTTGTGTTTCAAGGTGTTTTGCAAATCACTTGCCAGTTTTTTCCATAATTGTATGCATTCTTTTACCTTTAAGATCGCATTGGCTTGGATTGGAGACTTTGTCCCTGTATCCTCCAGCTGAAGCCTTTGCGTGGGTTCTTCAGTATGGATGTGGGACTGTCAGAGGCTGGCTCTGTCATTTCAGTGACCAGCACCAATGTCTTCCTCAGGGATGTCTCTGAAGGTCTTTTTTCCACTATTACAGACTATCTTGCTGCAATCTCTGCTTGCTTTGTGGAAACTGATAAGCTGAACCTGGTGTGCACACTGGTGTGTCATATTGGCCTCTCTGTGACTTCTCCAAATTATCAGTTAACAGCGGTGGATTCATCCAGAAATGGTGAAGGCAACAAATGTAGGAGAATGTTAAGGCAATTGTGTCCTGCTTAGTTCAATTTATTTTATATAATCTGGGAGCTTCCACCGCACTGGGAGTTAATACTTACTTGAATAAGCTATTTCAGTTATTTTTCTTTAAAATAATTATTTAAACCAATGACCCTGTACTATAACTGTGTCAATGCCTATAAACAAAATATCAAAATGAAAAATGTCACTGTACCATTTGTATTGCAGAAAGATGTATATACAGTGTCTCTCAAAAATATTCAACATATCTTGACCTTTTTCATATTTTATTGTTTTATAACATGAAAACAATATGGATTTAATCAGGGCATTTTGCCACTGATAGACATAAAAGAGATCACAATGTCAAAGTGAGAAACAAAATCTACCAATTATTCTAAATGAATTACAACAACAAAACGGAAAATGTATTGCATTACTATTCACCCCCTTAAGTCAATATTTGGTTGGGGCACCCTTAGCAGTATTACAGCAAAATTAGACTATTTGAATAAGTCGCTCTCGGATTTGCACCCCTGTCCCAGGTCTGTTGCAGATTTTTCTTTCAAAATTGCTCTGTACTTTGCTGCATCCATTTTGCCCTCTATTCTGCATGCACAATTATTAGGCAAGTGAGTATTCTGATCATAACATAATTTCTATGTGCATTTTCCAAACCATATATACTTGAATGATAATTGGATTGAATCATTTTCAGGTGATACATATTTGTGTAATGAGGGAGGGTGTGGTGAAAGTTAATTACACCTTATATCATGGTGTGCATAATTACTAGGCTGTTTCATGATCTGGGGTAAAATGGGCCAAATAAGGGATTATACTGACACTGAAAAGTAAAAATTGTAAAATGTCTTTCAGACAGATTAAACTGGGGCGCATATATGCAGGAAGAACAATAGACGCAAATTAACTGAAAAAGACATGAGAATAATTCAATGTGAAGCTACCAGGATTGGACTAAGAAACACCTGAAGACAGATTCAAAGGTTTAATGGTCATAAAAAAAGACATTCCGGACTTGTCATGTGTCTTGTCTTTAATTAACCCTAACCCACATCAGGACCAAATTCCCTCATTAGTATGTGTTTAAATGTTGTTCCTCTGCTCCCCTAATTTGTCGGTCATTGTTGCTTGTCATGGTGTCTTTCATGGCAGTGGTGAGTGTCGTTTTGTTAAAAACCTTTGTTTCCTTAAGTTTATTTAAGTGCTCTGTGTTTTTTTCAATTAAAAGAAAATCACATCGACTGCCACTCACCCTGCGCCTGGTTCCTCCTTTCCACTACACAACCCATGACATCAAGAAACTGACAAACTATGGATAGAAGGCTCATGGCAGTTATTTAAAAGAAGTGTGGCTCTATTGGTCCCAGAATATGTTTGAAGATACACACATTTGTATTAAGTGTCATTTAGTCTTACTTATATTTACTTTCTTTACAAAAAATTATAAACAAATGAGTTGGAACTATTTTAGTAGTTTAGTTGCCTAATAATTGTGCACACTTATGCAGCCCGGAAAAGGTTAAGAGACCACTGCACCTTTTCCTTTCCTTTCCAAAGAAGTCCAAATAGATGGTTTTGTGTGAGGAACAGAAGGGTTCAAATTTAACATTTCTGTTTCTCACTCAAAATGTTTTTGGAAAGGAAAGAAAAATATGCAGTGGTCTCTTAGTTTTTTCCAGAGCTGTATATTCCTCTGAGAAATATCAAAACTAACTGGTCCTTTGTTTAACATTCTGTTCTGAGGTTCAATTACATTTTGGATTGACATGAAGCATTATGATCGTTCAACAATATATTAAATCTTGAGAAATAAGATTTGCCAAATAACTGGGCACGCAGTGTATATTCAAAAGCTTGCAGAGAGGCACTGCCATAACACGATACTGCCACCACCATGCTACACAGTAGAGAAAGTTGTTGTGTGTTGTTAGGCTTGTGACAAACTAAGCCTGTATCATTGAGCCTTTGAAGCTCTATTAGGCCATAGCCTTATATTTTCACTAGATCTCCCAAATGCCTTCTGACATCCTCTAGCAAAAAAGTTTTTCAAAAAACAATAACATTTCTCAGTTTCAACATCTGATATAAAGTATGGTCTTTGTAAAATGTTCAATTAAATATAGGGACTAATGATTTGCACAATATTGCATTCTGGTTTTATTAGCATTTTATGCAACATCCCAACTTTTGGAAATGGTTGTAGTTTCTGTTTTGTGGTTGTATTCTTTTTTTTAAATTTTTTTGCTTTGACATTAAAATCATAATGATTGTTTTATTCTGATTTGTGGCAAAACTCAAATTAATTCCCTTTTGTAACAAAATATATGGAAAAGTCCAATGGGGTAGATACTTTTTGGGTCCTTCCTATTTAACTCAAATGAAAAAAAAAAAAAACATCCAATCTGTGTGCTTATGCATGCCCTTTTCGTGTGCTGATATAAAAAAAGCAAATTGAAATGTTTCAAAATAAAATAAAAAAGAGAAGTAAATAGCAAAAAATTTAAGTAACACAAAAACGAATAAATGAATAATTGGAGTGACATAACATTTGACCTTTAGCACAGTACTTTAAATTGAGCTGTGTATACTACAGTACTTCTGAAATACAATGTGGTATAGCATTGTAAATTGTCAACAGATCATCTCCCCACCCTCAGTCATTGGAAGGATATGACTATGATGTGAATTTCATCTCAAATGTTATGTTTATTTTATTTTTTTTTAAGCTACTCCACCACCACACATCTGAATGTCTATTCCTTTTCTCTTGCCTGGTCCATACTTGCAAACAGCAACTCAGAAGTAAACATTTAGATGAATAAAGACTGCTGATTGAACAGTAGTGCAAAGAGGGAGTAGGGAGGGAGTAGTTTCTGTCATCTGTGAAATGATTCCTCATATGTGTACACATACAGTGGGGAGAACAAGTATTTGATACACTGCTGATTTTGCAGATTTTCCTACATAAAAAGCATGTAGAGGTCTGAATTTCTTTTCATAGGTACACTTCAACTGTGAGAGATGGAATCTAAAACAAAAATCCAGAAAGTCAAATTGTATGATATTTAAATAATTAATTTGCATTTTATTGCATGACATAAGTATTTGATACATCAGAAAAGCAGAACTTAATATCTGGTACAGAAACCTTTGTTTGCAATAACAGATATCATACGTGTCCTGTATTTCTTGACCAGGTTTGCACACACTGCAGCAGGGATTTTGGCCCACTCCTCAATACAGACCTTCTCCATATCTTTCAGGTTTCGGGGCTGTCGCTGGGCAATACGAACTTTCAGCTCCATCCAAAGATTTTCTATTGGATTCAGGTCTGGAGTCTGGCTAGGCCACGCCAGGACCTTGAGATGCTTCTTACGGAGCCACTCCTTAGTTGCCCTGGCTGTGTGTTTCAGGTCGTTGTCATGCTGGAAGACCCAGCCACGACCCATCTTCAACTCTCTTACTGAGGGAAGGAGGTTGTTGGCCAAGATCACGCGATACATCCATCCTCCCCTCAATACAGTGCAGTCATCCTGTCCCCTTTACAGAAAAGCATCCCCAAAGAAAGATGTTTCCACCTCTTTTCTTCACGGTTGGGATGGTGTTCTAGGGGTGGTACTCACCAAAGTGTATTTTTATTCCATCAGATCACATGACCTTCTCCCATTCCTCCTCTGGATCATCCAGATGGTCACTGACAAACTTCAGACGGGCCTGGACATGCGCTGGCTTGAGCATGGGGCCCTTGCATGTACTGCAGGATTTTAATCCATGAATGCGTAGTGTGTTACTAACGGTCTTCTTGGAGACTGTGGTCCCAGCTCTCTTCAGGTCATTGACCAGGTCCTGCCGTGTAGTTCTGTGCTGATCCCTCACCTTCCTCATGATCAGTGATGCCCCACGAGGTAAGATCTTGCATGGAGCCCCAGACCGAGGGATATTGACCGTCAACTTGAACTTCTTCCATTTTCGAATAATTGCGCCAACAGTTGTTGCCTTCTCACCAAGCTGCTTGCCAATTGTCCTGCAGCCTATCCCAGCCTTGTTCAGGTGTACAATTATTTCCCTGATGTCCTTACATAGCTCTCTGGTCTTGCCCAATGTTGAGAGGTTGGAGTCTGTTTGACTGAGTGTGTGGAGTGTGTAACGAGTTCAAACTGTTGCAGTTAATACAGGTAATGAGTGGAGAACAAGAGGGCTTCTTAAAGAAACACTAACAGGTCTGTGAGAGCCGGAATTCTTACTGGTTGGTAGCTGATCAAATACTTATGTCATGCAATAAAATGCAAATTATTTATTTAAAAATCATACAACGTTATTTTCTGGATTTTTGTTTTAGATTCCATCCCTCACAGTTGAAGTGTATCTATGGTAAACAGACCTCTACATGCTTTGTAAGATGGAAAACCTGCAAATACAGCAGTTTATCAAATACTTGTTCTCCCCACTTTACCTGGCAGATAAAGGTGATTCTGATTTACTCAACGTTGTGTGTTTTTCTGTAGAGTTGTAAAGCAAAACACTCGTTTATAGAGATAAACTTGACCTTCATTTCATTAGAACTATTTTAGCAATTAAGAAGAACTGGACCTGTTTCTCAATCTCTCTAATGGAAATGCTTGAGCTAACAATATGCTCATTATATGACTGTGGCATGAATTTCATCTGAAACACTCACTCTTGATAATTTCCTCTGGGCTACTCCGCCACCATGCATCTAAACCAGTCTTCCTCTATGGCTCCTTTACCTCTCCTTTGTCTTTGACATGGTCCTGTTTTTGGTCCGTATTTAAGATTTCACGTATAGACTTCTGCTTAAAGAGATGTATTTTCACTTCACCTAAAGATCTTTTTCTCCGCCCGATTCATCTTGAATACGAATGTGACCTGTAAGATCCCTTTAGCGTGTCAGTAAATGTTCCATCCCAGCCTGGTTTTGTGGTGTCATGAATCTTGACAGGGCATTATCAACAGGTAGAGTTCCTGCTGTGTTGTCTGCCATTGTCTTTCATTCCTCCTTCAATGGTCTGTGACATCTACTGGTTTCCCCAGCCATACCACTTGCATACAATTGCACCTGCATTGACCCTGTATTCTTCTGGTTATTTACATTGATGTTGGTGCTTATTTTATTCCTGTTTGTAGAAAAGGTTATATGGTTATTTTTTTTAGAATTTAACATGATATCACTGTATTTTTCTATCCACTCTGTTATTGTCATTGATAAAAACACTGACGAACCGAAACAGTAGGAACACTCACAGGTGAAGCGAATAACACTGATCATCTCAAATTGGGCCAAATTGTTAAGGCCAGGTGACTGGGTCAGAGCATCTCTGAAACGGCAAGGTTTGTGAGGCACTCCCAGTGAGCAGTGGTGAGTACCTGCGGTGGGGTGCTTGAGGCTCATTGATTCATGAGGCAACAGGAGTGTGTCACAACACAATGCATCGCACAATACTGCATATTGAGCTGCGTGGCTGCAGACTGGTCAGATTGCCCAAGATGACCCTTGTCCTCAGTCCACCATTACGTAGATGGCCATGTATGTGTGCATAATTTACCTGGGGAAGTAATGGCAGCATGATGCACTGTGGGAAGACATCAAGCTGGTGGAGGGAGTGTGATGTTCTAGGCAATGTTCTCATGGGAAAGCCTGGGTCTGGGCATTCATGTGGATGTTAGTTTGCCACCTGCCAACTATCTGAACATCATTGCAGACCAGGGACACCTCTTCATGGCAGTGGTATTTCCTGATGCATTATTTCCTGGTGCATTATCCTCTTTCAGCAGGATAATGCACCCTGCCCTACTGAACACATTGTACCGGAATGGTTTGAGCAACATGATGAGAAGTTCAAGGTGTTGCCCTAGCCACCAGATTTCTGACATCTGAATGCGATTGAGTATTTGGGATGTGCTGCACCAATAAGTCTGATCCACGGCAGCTCCACCTTGCAACTTACAGGAATTGAAGGATCTGCTGCTAATGTCTTGGTCCCAAATAGCACACACAAGACACCTTCAGGGGTCTTGTTGAGTCCATGGCTCAGCTTGTTGGTGCTGTTAAGGAAACTGCATATTAGGTGTTTTGGCTCATCAGTGTAGAGCAACATGAAATTATCATTACTATTATGTTAAATGTCACACGAAGCAACTGCACATCCCGCTGACACTTGTTCCCCTCTGGTCTTCAGAGAGAAAGGAAGGAGAAAAAAGGAGAGAGACCAAGAGACAGAGAGAAAGAAAAGTGTGATCAAAGACTGTCTTGGCTCAGAGTCTGAGCACTCGTCTCCTTATCCCCGGAACTGGGCTCTCAGCTGAGCCAGTGTCCCGAGTAAGCTGTCAATAACACACACACACACACACACACACACACACATATATATGTACACACACAAACATACCGGAAGAAACAGTAACCGTAGCACAGACTTCCTTTTTGGGTTTCTTTTAGGTGGGTTTGATGTGGTTTCTGATTTTTAATACCCTCCACTCTAGATCTCCAAACACAGAGAGTGAACCACAGAGCGCAATTCTATAGATCATCCACTTTTATTCTCTCCCCTCTCACTTTCCCTCCTCTCTTTGCGAACCTTCGCTCAGGGAAACTAAATCTATAATCAGCTTAGGCGTGTTGATGTATCAGACATTTTTAATCAGCAATATTGAAAAGAGAGAGCAGTTGACAGTTAAGGAGCTTGGCAGAGTGGAGGGTTGGAGGGAGGATGGAAGGAAGGTGGGGGTGATGATGGACCCGCAGAACCACATTTGTTTAGTTTGTTATTCATTTCCCCTCTCTCAGCATGGATAGAGGGAAGCTCTTGCTGATGGACACAGCGTTACCTCAAATTTTTCGCATTTAAGGCTTTAAAAAAAACACGATGAGTCACACTTTCTTTAGAAATGGTGCTGGAATTTATTACATGTGTCAGTCTTGAACCTTCCAGTCCACTGTGTGCAATTTCACACTGTAATATCTGAACCAGGGTTGTTTAGACAAGAGTCAGTAAGATAAGGCTATTTGTTACTGATTCTCATGTGTGTGCAATTTGTGTTAATGCGGTCTCATTATCCTGACAATTTTATTCTGTTTGTATTCAACCTTTATTCACTCAGGCCAGTTTCACTGAGATAATAATTATTAAGAGGAAGCTAGATGAAGATGGCTGCGTTACTGGACAAAACAAAGACCAAAAAAATAGTAAATCAACAACATAAATGTCAACAAATTTTGATATTTTTGTTTTTGTTTTCTGGAGGCCTGGGAAATAAACTCCCTCACCTCCTCTGTGAAAACACTTGATATGGAACAGAGTTGAAATTTCCTGGCGTTCCAAGCCGGGGACTTCTAATGGATTCCCATCGATTGGGAGAGGAGTCAGAACACTGGGAAGATGGAGGGGTTAAGGGAGGAACGGATAGATGAAGGTGGATAGGCATTGTTTCCGCTCCCCCTTGGCTACATTAATGTAATGTACCAAATATATATATTTACAGACAGAAGAGTAGGCTATGACAGATCCATCTTAATCACATCCCTCTTGGGCTAAATTGAATTAAGGAGGTCTGAGAAGGTTGGAATGAGTTTATCCAGAAAGGGAACTCTTTTGTGGGTATCTGAGTACCTATGCAGCATTATAACTTTGAGTGTGTGTTTGTGTCTGGAAGAACTGCACAACATAATTTGGAGGAACTAACCATATGGTGTCTACGTTGATCACCCCATTGTGTATTGTGGAACAATATAATGATAGACTTCATAAGGCTATGGCCTGAATAGGCCTCTGCTGTTCCCCCTCTCCTAGCCTGAGGCCATACTAAAGCACCCTCAGACACAACAACGAAAATACATTTAGTATTTAAAGTAATGGTGCTGGAAAATACTTTTTGGATTCCAAAAAAGAACCAATGCCAGCAGAACCTTTTCATGCTAAAACAGTTCCTTGAGTAACCCCTCTGAAGATTTATTTTTATATTTGGAATGGAAGGTGCATGTAGACAATAGAGAAACTGTTTTTAAAGTGCAGCTGTAATTAAGGTATTCATAAAATACATGTAATTTATTTAATACATTTTACTTTGTTCATATGGAATGGCAGGTTAGGTCTACGTAGCCTAACCTGCCAATACATTTGTGTCACACGTCAACAACAGATGGTTGACTTTTCTGACCTCTTTAGTTGTTGTCATACAGTAACACCTTCTTGCCACTAGAATAGTCTTCATCTTCTCTGGTACCAAACGACAGGTGAGGAAGAGAAGAAAGAGGTGGGGGGATTTTACGAAGTGGCTTTGGATTGGTCTTTTTTAGGCCTAAAAAACAACAATGAGTCAGCCTGCGGGGTGAAGTTACCAAATAGGCCTTATGGTGCCAGGACAGCAACTCAATGTCACCAAAAAAATAAAATAATTGTTGACATTAAGAAGTGGAAGTATTACTCCACAATCCACATCAACAGGCTTTCAGTATAGAGGGTCACCTGTTATATGTTTTCAAATTCTACTGGTGTACAATTAGGAGTGTTTTACCGAGCTGTATCATGGCCTTGGAAGGGAAATGCTCTACACACAACATCAAGTAAGTGATGAGGACAGCCCAGCTCATCACTGATCCCTGATGAATGCAGCATTATAAAGGGCCCTTCACACAAATTTGATTCCACCGAAAATTAAGGTGATTATTTATAATTTTTTGTAATACTTTTTGGTGTCTCATTTTCCATGTGTAGTTGTTCTATAGAGAGTCATATTATCCACAAAGTATATGTTGATTTGGAACTGCTTGCTAATGGTAGGGATAGGTGTTGAATAATGTTTAGGGTAAGAATTAGGATAAAGGTTTAGGTTTAGTAGATGTTAAAATGTTAGTGATAGTCAGTATATAATCTATGGAGCATCTACATAAATGCTTCCAGGACTGTAATATATATAAAGTGGTACTGTGTAGAATCCTGGCTCTAAACAAAAACACAACATATCTTCTGCTCATCTTACCAAACAAAACCGGTATTGTATTACCTTGTACAGCGTGGTTTGTCGGGAGGATAGTACTGCTAGTGTGCTAAAGCGTGTATAACTTGCAAGTCAAACTGATAGATAGACAGGTCAAAAAGTTATAAAGGTGAATATGTCAATCTGATTAATTTCGTAGTACAAGATTATTTGAAATATTAATTTAAAACATTAACAGAAATGTCTCCTGGTCAATATTTTTTTATCTTAAATATTGCCCCTTTAACAAATTGATTATCCATTATGTGTGTATATGTTTCTACATGCTGTGCATGCTATTATTTTCTTTTAACTCTTTTAGTTTTTTTTGTTTAGAGAAACCTTCAAATAAAACAATAGAAAAAATACACTTGTCTGCATGTGCTTCAAGGAAATTATACTGTTCATAGGACTCATAAATTCTGAAATTGGAACTGTGCATGAACAGGCAAAATACAGTACATACAGTAGGTTTGCTATTTCAGGATTTTCATACTGTCTTTTCCAGGCTGCCTCCAGCCTTTTGGGTCCCAAAGTATGTTTTGGTTTTGGGACCTACCCATCTTTTAATAATATTCCTGAAGCCCCTCACAGAGTGGGTTGGCTTGATGGGCAGCTGTTACGTAACATGCAGTCAAGTTGCTCCCACAACAGGTCAGTAGGCTTAAGATCCGGTGACTGTGCAAGCCACTCCTTTATACCTTTATAGACAGAATATCAGCTAAATAGTTCTTGCATAGTTTGGAGCTGTGCTTTGGGTCATTGTCCTGTTGTAGGAAGAAATTGGCTCAAATGAAACGTCATCCACAAGGTATGCTATGGCGTTGCAAAATTGACCTTTTTCCAAGATCCCTTTCACGCTGTACAAATCTCCCATTTTACCATCACCAAATATCCCCAAGAGCATCATATTGCCTCCATCATGCTTGAAAGTTGGTGAAAAGCACTCCATCAGCACTCCTTCATTTCTGTGTCTCAAAAATTCTCTTCTTTGTGATTTGAACACCTCAAACTTTGATTTGTCTGTCCATGACACTTTTTTACAATCTTCCACTATCGAGTTTCTCAGTCTTTTTGCCCATCTTAAACTTTTCTTTTCATTGGCCAGTCTGAGATATGGCATTTTTCTTTGCAACTCTGACTTGAAGTCCAACATTCGGGAGTTGCTTCTTCACTGTTGACATTGAGACTCTTAATTTGCTGGTACTATGTAATGAAGCTGCCGTTGAGGACCTTTGCTGGCATCTGTTTCTTAAACTAAACAATAATATTTTGTCCTCTTGCTCAGTAGTGCACCGGGTCCTCCCACTTCTCTTTTGCAATTTCTCTCATGTAATAGTCGAAATTCCTTAAAACAAGAATAGACTGACAAGTTTCAGAAGAAGACTCTTTGTTTCTGGACCTTCTGAGCCTGTAATCGAACCCACAATTGCAAATTTTCCATATACTCAACTTGTCAAAAGAAAGATTTATTGCATCTTTAATCAGCACAACAGTTTTCATCTGTGCTAACATAATTGCTAAATAGTTTTTTAATGATCCTTGCCTTTTTAAATGCATTTTAAAATGATTAGCATTGATTAACAAATACAACATGTCTTGAAACACAAGACTGATGGTTGCGGATAAAAGGGACTCTACGCCTATTTAGATATTCAATTAAAGTAATCTATTTCCAGCTACAATAGTAATTTACAACATTTACAATGTCTACACTGTATTTCTGAACGATTTTATGTTATTTTAATGGACAGATATTTAGATTTTATTTAAAAAACATGGACATTTCTAAGTGACCTCAAAATTTGAGTGGTTGTGTATAACTGGAATTGGCGGCCTCGAGCCTGTGCTGTTTGTGTCATTAATAAGGCCCTGACTACCACCAATGTATTTATTGTTATTATAGTGACAGCTAGTCTTCCTGGGGTTGCAAATTGGACTTTGAGTCACTATAATATTTCTCATAAAACAAAGAAGGGATGCAGCCAGTCTTTTACACTAGAGATGCCTGGCGTGCATTTATTTGAGCTCTTCTATTGGCAATGTAAGCGCTGTGTGTGTGTCGTTAATAAGGGCAAAGTGTTCTGTTTTGAGACAGCAGCAGCTTTGCTAGGTTTTCTGAGATGTTGATTTTTCTGTATTTTCATAACTGACATACCAGACATGCTCCTTCAGAACAACTTCTTCAATATGACCAAAATAACTGCCTTTCCATTGTCAGTCCTCAAAGTTTTCTACAGAGTGAGTCAGGCGCTAAAGTGCAGAGGCTATTTGCATTTTGATGGAGAATATGGGGGTCGGTAGAAAATAGGACAATTTGTCAAGATTTTACCAAACATCTGTTCTGTGTATTACAATCAATATGGAATTATATAAAAAATAAGTTTCAGGAAAACATAAAAGAAAAAAAAATGTTTTGTGGACCCTCTCATCATGTATAAATAGGGTAAAATGTTATAACAAAAATTACAGAAAAGTATAACATTCATGTTAGTAACTTTAACATGGAAGTATATAACCTAATGATGGTTACCTCTGCCTTTCATCACAGGCACTTTCAGAAAGCCTAGCTCAATAACAGAAGGCCTGTTTTAGTAAATTGTCATAATAGGCAAAAAATAACACACACTAGTTAAGACTAAAATAACTGCCAAAATTAACCCTGCCTTTTCATCACACTAAAACAATTGTAGTGTAATTCTAGGAATAAGGAATAAAATACCAACAGAATTTGAACTCATGCTACAATTTGTATGAATTATGAGAAACTATTTCTTCTACACTGTGAGCAAAATGAACAAAATGTAAATACAAAAGTTATACTATTTGATCTATTTTGAACTTTTACAGGCTATATTTTACTTTAGGCTGTTTCTAATTTTCAAAGTTAGTCTTTCAGTGTTCGACCTTAACTTGTAATGACAATACAATAAAACAGAAATTACATTTACAACAATAAAAATATCAATCTTAAACCAGCTCCTCTGGGCAGTCGTGTTAAGACATACAATCATTCACAGAAACCAGTACCGATTGCATTTTTAAACACTATCATTTGATTGCTTTTCATGCAGGTCTATTAACATGGACCATGAAATGTAATTTGATATAAATTACACAAAAATCCACATCAGGTCACTCCTCCCAAGATAGATCATTTTGATGGGACAACAATTTCACAATAAATACAATTTGAAAAAGTTCACATTCATGTTTACTATCTCATATCAGCGGCAGAGCAAATATGTATTTAAATGTCCTTAAGTGTGGATATGCAGTATGTGATAATAAACAATGGATTAATGTCTACAACTGTCCCATATGAAACCAGAAAAACCAGTAACAGCCTATTTTCAATCAGTACCGCTGCTCTTTGTAAGCAGACTTGAATGATTTGAATGTAGTGTTTTACTACACTTGTATTTTCCTACTTTAGTCATTTAGGCCAACATATCCAGTGCTTTATTAACAACAAAATCTATTCATTTTAATGCCAAATAACTTTCTCCTCTTGTTGTACCTTCATGCATTGCAGCCTGCATCAGCATCACTGTGTCCCTCATCCTGAAGATGAACAGTGAGGTTTGACAACTGCTAAAGGCACGCAACGCTGCGATCGGATCCAGGGATGGCCTACATATCATCCAGGGCCAACCTGAAAAGGGGCATCAAGATGGCCAAAAGTGACCAATGTGGATTGAGGAGTACTTCAACTACAACTCTGATCCCCAATGCATGTAGAGGGTTATCCAAGCCATCACAGACTACCGGCCAACCACTCAACCCATACAGTTGGTTATGTCTCCATCACCGACATGTTAAACAGGTTCTACACTTGGTTTGACAGGGACAACATAGAGCTAGCCATTCAATCTGAACTCCCCCCTGGACATCCCCGCCCTCAGCCTATCCACCGCAGATATGTCATCTGCACTTGAATGCACGCAGGTTTGCAAATTACTCCATGGTGGTAGGCCTGATGAGTGACAATGAAGAGTCAGCCTACAGGGAGGGGGTCAAGTGCCTGGTGGCATGGTGCACCGACAACAACATGGCCCTCAGTGCAAAGAAAACCAAGGAGTTCATTATGGATTACAGGAAATCTAAAGACTGCAGTCACTCCCCTGTTCTTACTGTTGGCACTGAGGTGAAGCGTGTGTCTAGTTTCAAATTTGTGGATGTCCACATCTCCGATGGTTACAGCTGAGGTGGTGCCTTTACAGCGCCTGTACTTCTTTAGGAGGCTGAAGAAGGCCCGCCTGTCTTCTAAGATCCGTGTGAACTTTTACCACTGCAAAATCAAGAGCATTCTGACTAACTGTGCCACAGTGTGGTTTAACGGTTGCTCCATAGCCAACCGGAAGGCCCTGCAATGGGTGGTGAAAACCTTTCAGCACATCATGGGTTTGTAATATACTATAGTGGTGAAGTGCCCAAAAAAGTGTGCATTTACATTCATACAACACTCCCACCCAAATTAGCTGGTGAACCATGCACTCCGGGGCTGAAAATGAGTCCCACTCCGGTTTATGTCAAAATGAAACTATAGATATCAGAACTTAACAGTCTTTTTTAAAATTGGCATTTTTGCCAAGATTGATACACACGTGCACCATCTGAATTACTCTTTCAAACCAGCAACAACACACTTTATACAAAACACTGCTGTCTTTAGTATGTTCTATACCTTTTTTATTTTCTCATACAGGTACTGTTCCAGTACATCTACTCACATTTCAATGAACACATTTGAATTTTACGACATCATAAACACACAAAGAAAAGTGGAATTACAGTACAGTAATCAATACACAATGTTAATGTAAACTTCCCTGTATGGGGAACAGGCAGGAACTCTACAGGGAACTGTCCACTACATCATGCATTTAGTTACACTCTAGTCAGCTCAGGAGGGTGGGGCTGATGTCCCACACCTGATGTTCCAGATCTTTAGAGAAGCAAATGTTACCCAGGACACTGATTAACATCACCAGAGGTGTGTTCTAGACTTGGTGGGCCAGACGCGCCTCTGTCAAATATACTTCCACTCATTACACTTCACTTCTGTTGGGGTCTGGCCACATCACAGGCAATGTCATCCCTGGTTAGTGAAGGAAATAAATTGTTTTTTACATACTTAATTATTCTTAATTATTTAGCATAGATATGTATACCTATATACTTCATTTCTGTCCTAGTAAGCTATCATTGGAATGTTGATGGTTGACAGATGTTTCTGTAAGATGTTGCTTTTAACAGTCTAGCTTGCTTGATCCACAAGATAACACCACTCTGTCATATGAGGTGGCCCCCCGGGAACTTATTTGGAATGTGTCCCTATCCAATAAGGAGTCTATTCTGCAGGACCAGCTTTGGTAACGTAATGTTTGCTAACCAACCCCCACAACTTCAGAGTTAGTATATCAGCCAGAATTGGATTTGGGAAATCTCTCGTGCATTTTCCTCACTTCTGCATGCATTTCTGCTCTTGCAACTTCTTAAATCTCTGGATAACACGACCCTTGTACTGAAGTTTTAAAATTCTCTCTATATATTATTATTATATATTTGTTACATTATTATGATTATTTGGAATGAATCTGAAACGGAACGCTCAATGTAGGAGCACAATTTTAATTGAGAAAACAACTGTGCCATTTGCCAGAATACATAAGTTACCAGACCAAACTCAAAGGGCCAATGCATTACAACGCACTTCAACGGTGCAAACCCAACCAACCACAATGTTCACTCAGATATTTTGTTCTCAAAAAGAGTACACAAAGACCCATGATTGAATATTAAAAACGGAGCAACAAAGAGCAGGAAGGAGAAGAGGTAGGGGAAGACACAGAGGACAGGAAAGGATTCAAACTGACAAGGTGGCAGTGCTGGGGAAGGAACCAAGCATGGGTAGAAGTTTACCGAGCAAGGGTGGAACCAAAGCAGTGGAAACATCACCATGTCACACTTGGACTTACAACACCACACTCCTTCCGGTGGTGCTTGATGCAGTGTTTTACTCTTTTCCCATCCCCAGAAAGGGCCTCAGGCCAGGCTCACCAACCACCACCAGATCCAAATGATTTGCCTTCCACCATATTCCCCCTTCCTCAATCCAACAGAGGACTTTTTTTTCAGCTTGGCGATGGAAGGTGTATGATCGGAACCCTCACCAGCAAGTGGGTCTTTTCCAGGCAGTGAGGGAGGTTCTGCAGAGATACCACTGCAATAGGCATGATATGGATTGATACGCCATGCTAGGAGATTTCCTCCCGCTGCCTGCCCCAGGAACACATCAGTTGTGATGTGAATGAAAACATGTGGCCAACTTAACATGACAGGCTGGACAATGTCTTAGGTTTCAGTGTCTTCTTATCTCTCCATACATGTGTAATGTGCAGTACTGTAATGTTTTGGTGCTTGATTATATAAAATGTGTTATATATAAATACGTTTTTATATTTTTGGGTGACCAGGATCAAACATTTTGTAAAATGAAGTTATTCTTTACTGTTTGTGTCAGGTTTTGGCTATGAGGATGCCCCTAGCCATCTCTGCACTGGTCTGGGGGCCATAGTAAGGACCTGGCAGAATAAATAGCCTCTAGGCATTTCTGTGTGTTTGTTTCAGTTGTCCCCAATTAGAGGCGGCTGTATCTGTGCTTGTGTTATCGGTTATTGATGGTCCTGAGACTTTTTATGTGCTGTTTCCTTTTGTTTTCCCTGTTGATTCAAATAAATCTACCTGTTGAACCGCGACCATGCCTGTGCATACTTCCATGTCACCCACAAACTGTTACATGTTGTGTTGGTGGATTCTTTTTGTTTTCCTACATGAATCTTCCATTTGGATGAGTGGATTTAATTTTCTTATAGTTTTTTTTCTCCAATTGCTAACACACTAAAATGACATGCACAGCACAATTATTTAAACTGACACAAAGAGAGCAAAACCACTTCTCAAGTCTCCAGAGGTAAAAAAAAAGTTTCTGCTTTACACACATTTTGCAATTCAAAATTGCCCTTTTTAAATGCATTGCACACTGTTCTCTGCATATGACACAACAATCTGACATGAAGTCACATGTTTGCCATTTCAAAACACTGCCATTCAAAATGACACAACATGAGCTAATTAGCCAATACATGTGCCACATGGCCAAACACCTCAGTGGTAAATTGTTAGCACTTCAATCAGGAAGTAAGCATAATGAAAAGACGCCAGGTGAGCACCTGTTTTTACAACAACAATGGAAGACATTGCAGAGAGAGAAAGTGAAAGAAAGGGGGGGTGAGAATGAGAGGGGGAGGAAGAGGAAGAGTTAGGGGTAAAGCTGATAGAGGAGTTCATAGCCAAAGAAGACAACAACTTTCAAATTAAATCAGAGAAACCTTAGTTGATCATGTCATCAACCATGGGCTGACATATCGAGAGGCAGCCCAGCTTGAGCCATTTTACTGTCATCTGTGTCATCCGGACATTTAGACTTTAATACACGTATTAAACCAAAATGCCTTTCACACCCCATGTCACAGTGTGTCAGTTGGGTGACACCTGTGTACTTCATGAATGGCTGATGTCATACACTAACTGTACAATGATACACTAAGTTCCCTGTACAATTTACACTACTGTGGGGGAAATGTCTTTAGGCTGCATTGTCCAAGCCCTATATTTATTTGTTTTTGGTTTTTCTAAGAGACTGACAGATGCAACCATGGTGGAGGAAGTGGACTGGGGTACAGGAAGCTGCAATTGTAAACTTGGTTTTGGAAAATAATGAAATCAGATTGCGAGAAATTCAAAGCCACATCAACCAAGACAACTCCATATTCAACAACATTCAATGAGTCAGTCTGTCCACATTGGCTTGCGTTCTCAAGCAAAACCAAATCAGAATGAAACAACGTTATAAGGTGCAGTTTGAGAGAAACTCCCAAAGAAACAAAGAGGTCAGACAAGCATTTGTGGATGTAAGTACAATATTGACTGCAGTACACTACAAGTAACATTGTTTCCCAGTGTTCTAGATAACGCCATATTGACTGATGTTTGTTCTTTGTTTTCAGGGAGTACTGGAAATGGATGCTCATGCAATCCCACATGAGATCATCTTTATAGATGAGGCTGGGTTCAACCTAGCTAAGACCAGAAGAAGGGTGAGAAATGTCTTTAGCCACAGAGCCATTATAGATGTTCCTGGCCAATGTGGTGGGAACATCACAGTGTGCGCTGCTATCTCCAATACGCTTGGTGTCCTCCACCGTCATGCCAACCTTCAACCATAAAACACTGCCCATATTCTCACATGCATCTTGTGCAGGCTATGGAAGAGGTATGTAGTGAGATTGATCTGGATGCGATTCTGGGATGGATAAGGTGCTTCTTCCCTCGAATGTCTGGCAAGGGAAGATATTGCACGTGATGTGGATGAGGCGTTGTGGCCAGACCCAGCTGAGCGGCAAGATGCTGCCTAATTATTTTTCTTGTCTCTTTTTTTTCTATATATTTTCTCTGCACATTTTTCAGCAATTTTCTTTTCAGTTTACTGTGTTTTGAGAACATATTTTTGTTCAGCCCTATGTAAATATATCTGCTGTGCATATGTTGCACTGACTTGTTTGGTAAAAAATAAAAATGCTTATGTGTGTGTATATGAAAATATTTCTGTGCATGTGAACAATCTGAATAATTTTCTACCATTTGAACAATTTTAGTATTATGGCAAAGCATTCTAAAGATGAGAGTGCTTTTCATTATGCCCAACAGTGAGCAGTTGGTTAGACAAAAATCTGTTAATATGAATGAAGTGTCTGCCATTTTGTTGCAGTGCAACCAAAACTTTTGTGTTTTAGCAAATGGAAAAACTGTAATGCTCAGTGTAAGAAACAGATATTATTTCAGTGTGCATTATTCAATTCTGATTATTTGATTTTGAGGGCTGTGTATATAGATTATAGGATATAATAAAAAAATTCCATGTGTGGGCATTGTTCTGGAGGTGTCATTTTTTAATAATGGCCATTGTGTCAACAGTTTGGGGGTATAATTCAGAAAATATAATGTATTCAATTGGTAAAAACTGTGTAAAATGGTTCACCACATTGGCCTTAATGTCGTCAGAAATATGTCTCCATCTATCGCCAGGTCCTGATTGTACTTGTCATTCTTTCTCTCTCTCACTCTTTTCCCAATAATTGCAAGAGATTTCATAACTGAACGAAGAGTCTAATGTAAGAAACAGTGTGTAGTGTTTTGCGATGTGTGTTGCAGAATTGCAAATAAAGCGCTGATTATTTTGGTGCCTTTGTTCAAGGCATGGTTACAAAAGTTACGGTTTTGATGCTTTTGCCTAAGCATTCACTTTCTGTGTGTAAGTAATCGGCAAAAACTGTAACAACTGAAGTAGTTTGATTAATTTCAGTCTGAGGTGTGCATGCAGGTAGGTGGAATTTGCTATTGGATAGAGTGGTGAATGAATGCATAGTTTGCAAGACAACGCTAGCATGTATGTTATCATAAGTGTGTGCAGGTGAAAATGAATTAACTTGAATCCAATCGTTCCCATGAGCCTCATGAATCCATTTGTTCCCAAACAGTCTGGCGTGATTAGAATTAGATCAATATTATTAACGTTCTTAGTGTTGAACAACACTGGGAGCGCAACTAAAGTAGGTAAACGATAATTAACTAAATAAAAGGTGAGTAAACACTATTTCACAAAAAAGTTGCATAAACAGCATTTACCCTCCATCTGTTTACTCTCCACCATTTCTAAGAGTGGCTGACAAAACAGTTGACTAAAGTGTATATGTGATAAATTAAGAATTAATTTTACTATGTATGAGATCTGTTAATTCTTGAATAAATAAATAAATGCATACATAAATAAATTCAATGCCCAAACTCCTCTGTGCAGGTCATGGCTGTTGAGTGTGCCCTCGATAATGAGAATGGTGGACTATCTATCAGCTCCAGTGGAGTGATGCTCCATGGGTAGTTTCTCCCCCCACTCCACCTCGTTAATAATTTAAAAGGAGTCAGCAATCAAACCTACACACAATTTACTACCTTGTACAGTAGCTCATCCATATGCATGAGCCCAAGCCTATTTAGACGAGAGAGACTGTCACGCCACACAGCACTCAGAGCAACGGAATCCAAAATCACTCTCTACCTCTATCTTCCTCTCGCAATCATATTCTCATTTTCTCTCTCACTTTTGTCTGTCTGCCTGACTGTCTCTGTGTCACATACACACCAACAAGGTGTCAAAAATGTTATTCATTAAAGACATTTCAATTCATTTCAGAGTTTTTTTACAGGGAAATACATTTCTGTGGGT